>WWET01005784.1:12259-44644 GCA_011038615.1 Limnodynastes dumerilii
GATATATCTTTGAATTGCTTACTGCACACAGATACTGACCAGCTTTACTATCACACTGTTATTTAGACTTTGGCTGGGAAACATCACCTCTCAACTCTAATACTGTTTGCAACAGATGAAATATGACTCCCCTGCAATCAACATGGTTTAGCCCAGGAGTGACTTTCCTCTCTTATTTTAAGCACTTTCTTAATTCTGAATCAGGTCCTTACTCTTTACATTATAAATGGAAATTTAAAGAAATTCTCTCTGGTGTTCGAAGCCTAAATCTAGGCTTCCCATGTTCATATATATTTTAATTTCATTTGCAACAATTTGGTAAACTGCATTGCATTCTTCTTCTGTGTTGTAAATCAACCAATTATGACAATAATGTTTGCTAGTATTTTATAAATAGTGTATTTTCCATTAAAAAGCCCCCCCCCCCAGTCATTAAAAAAAAAAGTTAATATATTTAATTAAATAATAAAACAGTGCTGTTTTTATGCCGTGTGCACGCAAGTTAGGTTCACCTGGGAGAATGTTAAAGCGGAAGTAAGCTGTCAGTGGCAAAAAATGTGGTAAATAAATGGTGGCATGCAGTAAAATTATTTAATTATAAACATATAAATACTAAACATTGTTACCTCTCATGAAATTTCACTTTCTTATATTGAAGACCTTGAAGACCAGCCCAAACATCTTCTTGCTTTAACTTTGATGTCAGATATAATTGCTCTGGGTTTGATACAGCAGAAAATATGTGTAGAACTGGCAAGACCCAAATCCAATGATTAAGAGATTTGTCAATGCAACTCTGACATAGCCATGTCAAACATGAATGAATTCTAGAACAACAAATCAATGACAACTAATCAGATAAATCATTTGAAAATGACATCTTTGGGCACGTTTAGAACACTGTTACTTTATGAAATCTTTAAAAACACAAAATAACTCTTTATAATCCATACCCTGCACTAAGCACAGGAATGGGAATTTACTATTACACTCGTACCCACAAGTCACCCCTGATACATTTACATAAAGGTGCTTCTGTTCAGTTCACAACCAACATGGATGCCTAATGTTACTAGGTTCTAGACCAGCGGTTCTTAAAGTTTTTTTGTGAAATAGTGAAGTATTCAAGTAGGAAACTGAATACTTCACTAGTTTATACCAGTGTTCTACACTGACTTTTTCAGACACAGAGGCACAAAATATCCTATTCAAGGATGGATTGGCACAAGCTGGTGGTGAAACTACTAATGTAGAACGCTTTAGAGAGTTGTTAAAAGTGAAGAAACGTGAAATTAGCTATATGATGCATGGTCTAACACTTTCAGACTATTATCGCGACAAAAGGATCCCGAAGGGGTTTTGTGTTAATAACATCCCCACTATTGGGAGACATAATTACGAATTTTGTCGTCGTTGGATAGCAATATTGAACAGATGTTCGCATGATTTAATGTTGCTGGTGATTGAGGAGGCAAAACGAGAGATGGATAAGTCTGCGGCCAAATATACCCAACTTGAGGCTACTTACAAACCAGTTCTTATGCAGGACTCTTCTACCGATTGGTGTGAAAAGTTAAATACCAATATTGAAAAATTCAGACATGATTTGATCAACTATAAAAAGGGAAAGCGAGAAAAGGTCAATAATGACTATATGGAACAAAGAGTGTACCCCTGGTTGACAGGGACTGATAACAGCAAACGCGGAGTGAATTATTGCTTTCAGAAGAATTTTGACAAATTTAACACTGATTTCGATTCGTCGATACAAGCCTCTGATGACACTGACCAATCCTCTGTTGCATCTGACACACAAAGACCCCCTTTAGGGGTTACAACCAGGTCCCGTGGAGACCCAGGAGGCCGACGAGGAGGGGACGCCATCGCAAGAGGAAGACGTCGACGCCTTTAATTCACAACCTGTCTGATTATGTTTTATCGCAAGTTGAACTAAGTGTTCTAAGTAAAGGGCTGAATTTTGTCCCATCATCTGTGCCCTCTGAGCTACAATGGGACATTGACACATCAAGACTACACAGTACCCTTAAATTGAAGGAATTCTTTAAGGACGATAAGTCGGTAACTACTGTCATCCCTAAGTTCAAGGCTAGGTCTAATTTTGATCCGGTATCGTACAATAGTTCCCTAAAAACCTTTATCCGTCTGGTTGAGGAGGAGGCTCCTAAATCTGAATGTATTGCTTCTTTTCCTAACATTACACCTAATTAAAGACGTGCTTTAAAATTGTTTAAGCAATAACCCTGATATAATCATCCGTCAGGCGGATAAAGGTGGGGCACTAGTTGTTCAAAATAGATGTGATTATGTGGCCGAGTTGGATCGCCAACTTAGTGATTCATTGGTTTATAAAAAATTGTATTATGATCCAACTACTGAATACAAAAATGAATTAGATACCATTTTGAGTGATGTTTTGCATAATGGGATTATCGGCAATGACCTTTTTTCCTATTTAACCACTGCTTTTCCTGTCACACCTGTATTATACAGTATACCGAAAATTCATAAGGACCCTCACAAACCTCCGGGGAGGCCGATCATCTCCGCCCGTGATGGTTTATATCAAAACATAGCTGTATGGTTGGATCATTACCTCCAACCCATAGTGAAATGTGGGAGGTCATACTTACGTGACACCACTCATTTTCTGGGCAAACTAAGGGACCTTGGCACCATACCTGCTAATGCCATTCTGGCCTCCATAGATGTCACTAGCCTTTATACGTCCACCCCCCATGGAGATGGACTGGAGGCGGTCTATGGAGCCATCACGTCTGACGAATTGTATGAAGGGCCTGACCCCTCTTTTTTTATGACTCTACTCAAATTGACCTTGACTAGAAACTATTTTCTATTCAACGGTCATTACTATTTACAGGTGACTAGCTGTGCGATGGGGTCCAATGTGGCCCCATGGTACACCAACACCTTTATGGCATCATTTGAGACTAAATTTGTCTTTAGTGACCCAAGATTCATCTCAGATTGTATATGTTTTTTCCGTTATATTGAGGACATTTTCCTTGTATGGGGAGGTACAGAGCAGTCCCTTGTAGACTTTATCTCAGATTTAAATACCTACCCCACCTCTATCCGATTTACATACGACATTAACAAACATCGGTTGCACTTTTTGGATGTTTTAATTACTAATGTTGAAGGATATATCAGTACATCGATTTATAAAAAACCTACTGATAGAAACAATTTACTTCTAGCCTCATCCCAACATCCCCCTGCCACTATTAATGGTATACCCTATTATCAGTTTTTGAGGGTACATAGGATCACCAGTGATCCTGACATCTGTGAGAGGGATATTAATGTAATGATTGAATCATTTTTAGAAAGGGGCTATAACTATAATTACTTATTGCAACTTAAGGAGAAAGTTAAATCTATCCCACGTGAGCAACTATTGTCACCAACTAACAAATCTGTCGGTAATAAGGAAATGATCCCATGGGTCCAGAAATATGGTCCTCACAGTAGAAACACGGTGGGCAATATTAAGAAGTGGTGACCAATAGTCACAGGTGACCCTAATTTTTCTCACATCAAAAACCATCGATTGATGCCCAGTTACAGGAGGAGTCGAAACTTAAGGAGTCACCTTGTACATACAGACATTACGGTCAGAAAATCACTTTACAATCGTAAAGGATGCTTTCCGTGCCCATCGTGCACGACTTGCCGTTACTTGATTGCTGGTCAGTCCTTTTTACATCCCCATAGAAACCGTAAATACTACATCCAGCACTATGTAACATGCACTACCATGCATGTCATATATATGATTATTTGCCCTTGCGGACTTACCTATATAGGTAAAACTGTGACCACTTTTAGAGAGAGAATGGCTCATTCGGGCCCATTCGGGCAGCTTTGGCAGGTAATGACTCTGACCAGCCGGTGGCCAGACACTATGCGGCATTTGGCCACAGCATGGCCACACTTAGATATCGTATCATCGATCATGTGCCTGTATTGCCAAGGGGTGGCAACAGGAATTTGGCCTTACTCCGTAAAGAATCGTTTTGGATTTATACATTGAATTCATTGGCCCCTAATGGCATTAACGAGTTGGCCAATCTCTCTCATTTTTTATAACTATAGTGACGCTGTATTGTTATCTTGCTATGGCTGTAAGGTTTTTTCCTGTTGTATAAGGGTTAGCTTGAGTTGTTCTGGCACCCCTATAACCATCCTCGTTCTAAGGATATCTATGGAGGGTATTTATGGCTGTGCTACGTTTATCTCCTGATGCCTGTCTGGTGTATATTTGTATGACCTTTACTTGTGTCTCGACAGTGTCGCTATAGCGATAGTTTACCTTTAAACATACTAGTGTTTAAGTCTGGTAGATTCTATGTTTTTAATGTTTGCATAAGATTTATTCATGTATCCTTTTATCTTTCCATATGTGTCCATTAAGGTTTTCCTTATTGTTGGGTATTTTTTCACGTAACAGATGAGTGTGTCTGTGTGTTTTCCGGTGTCTATGGTTACGGGGGCGGGACGCAGCGTTGAGACGTCACTGTGCGGCGCCGTGGCCGGTGGACACGTGGAACAGATGGACGCAGTCAGGTGGGGCGAGTGTGCTATATAAACTTGTTGTATTTCACTTGCATTTGTATGTAATTCCCTGATGAAAAGCTGTTTATAAAGGCTTGAAACGTTAGATATACCCGGTGTCCAGTTGTTTTTTCTTCGAAGTCTCTGAGTGCCCTTACTCTAGCCTATATGTGTACTACGGTGACATTCCGTCTTGAGGCTAAGCACCTGAGCCATTATTGCAACTATATACAGGATTTGTGAGTGCTGGTTGTTCTATCTTCTTTATATATGTATACAAAGTGTAACCTCCCCCCAGTGTGATGGAACCTCGTGTGAGCCACCCGGGAAACTGAGTGGTTTCTGACGCCTAGAATGACGTCACCGGCGCGTGTGAAGTTGCCTAGGTGATAGATAAACATAAGTGCATCTACTGTGATAATGCTGCAGCGCGTTAAACCATGCATAAACACCACCATCACTAAGTTTAAAAACAATGATAATGAGATGATGATTGCCTTATAAATATAGCAATACTTTGTGCAATACCACGGATTGTTCCATGTAGGGTATCGGACTTTATTGACTATGTTGCCAACTTCATATGATTCGTGTTTATTGAACTGTGTATGTTTTACTGTGATGCCCTATATTGTGGAGTCTGCCTTCAGCTTTCTGTGCTTGTGACTACCTGGCATGCACAGATTTTTTGCATCTTTGACTGCCTTATGAGCATTGCATGACGTTATCATATACCATTGCTTGTTCCATGAGAATGTATCGGATACTATTTACCACCTTATATGCTTTATTGAACATTATGGACCATTCCATGTGCAGCATAACAATATGTATAATATGTATAGAGTGTAAATACCTGGTTTCATTGTGTTACACAATATGGTAACAGACTATTCAGCATTGTATATTTCCATCTGTGCCAGTTTTGATTATTTTGCACTGCATGAACCATTTCCCAGCTGTGGTTTACATATATTTGTCAGCCCTGTTTGACTAACTTTACGTTGAATATTACTGTGTATCTCCCCCTAACACCATTCTGAGCGTTTATTTTGCTTGCCGACAATTCTCAATAGTTTGCGTGTATCACTTATTTGCCTCTGTCTATGGTGCTGGACTCAGTGGATCCCAGTCATCATGTCGGCTCCGTGTTAATATCACTTATTTGCCTCTGTCTATGGTTCTGGACTCAGTGGATCTCAGTCATTATCATTGTTTTTAAACTTAGTGGTGGTGGTGTTTATGCATGGTTTAACGCGCTGCAGCGTTATCACAGTAGATGCACTTATGTTTATCTATCACCTAGGCAACCTCACACGCGCCGTATGACGTCATTCTAGGCGTCAGAAACCACTCAGTTTCCCGGGCGGCTCACACAAGGTTCCATCACATCACGAGGTTACACTTTGTAAGGTAAGATATAAATACTGTAGTGTGGTTAGTGTTTGTTATTATGTATCCCTGATGACAGTTGGAACGTTGGAAGCTACTGGTCGTTTTGTGTCGTTATTATCAGCAGAGTGAAACTCACACAGAGACATATGTTTTAAATCCTAAGGGATTTATTGGGAAGGCACCTGCACAACATTATCTCCATTTTACATTTTGTGTTTTTTGGAGTGCCACTCATCAACGATTTTTGTATATATATATATATATATATATATATATATATATACACACACACACACACACACACAGACACACACACACATTCTTGTTGTAAGATGACACTCCAAATCTGCAACAGCGTAGATATGCAAACATAGATGCAGTACCTAGATAGTTTCAGAGGAAGAGAAAATAACAATATAAGTCATCAGGGTCGGACTGGGGCATGAAGGACCCACCACGGAATACTGTGATGGGGTCCACCACAATCAATGGGTGTGGTCAAAGCATTATGGCCGGAGGATGGTTGTATCACTGAAACTTGCAGATAAACTGTGTATCATCTGTTACACCCACAGACTGCTTCAACAGCTCAGGGTAAAAAGCGTGTTACACTATTCAAAAGAAGACCGAATTCAAAGATCAGAATAAATTAGATATGGCCATATATGCACCTAACCTGCCCCTCAACCCGCCCCCATCTTTATGCTTATTAGAGTGCCATAGGGCTTCCTTAAGCATGCGTGGTAGGTAATTTCTTAAAAGATCGTTCTTAAGAAGCTGAAGCTTCTTAAAGTTGAATACGGTCCATAATTCTCAGTTAAAGTGACCTATATAATTACAGTGAGTACCCTACTGACATATATACAAGGCAGAGAATATACTATTGATCACCATACAATAAGAGCCACTTAAGACATTGTACTGCCATATTATACAGACTATAGCCTAGCCATTTTCATTCCATACACACTGCACCCTTGTTATCACCTTACAATATACATCGCGTCCTAGTTTTCACCATACAATATACATTGCATCCTAGTTATCGCTATACAATACACATTGCATTTTAGTGACTGCCATACAACAAAAGTTTTATTTTGTCATTAGCAGTGTTGTCTTCATATAAATCTCCCCCCTCTTTATGTGTCCAGCTAGTGTTATTGCCCCCTCCTTCTGTGTCCAGCCAGCCTTATTGCCCCTCCTCTTTATTCTGTTCAGCCTTATTGCACCTTCCTTCTGTGTATCCAACCAGTCTAATTGCCCCCTCTTTATGTCTAGCCAGTCTTATTGCCACCTCTTAATGTGTGTCCACCCATCCTTATTACCTCCTCCTTCTGTGTCCATTCAGCCTTATTGTCCCTCCTTCTTTATCCAGCCGGCCTTATTGCCCCCTCTTTATTTGTGTAGTTAGCCTTATTGAACATTCCTTTTGTGTATTCAATCAACCTTCTTGCCCCCTCCTTCTGTGTCCATTCAACCTTATTGCCCCTCCTTCTGTGTCAAACCAGCCTTATTGTCCCCTCTTTATTTGTGTTAAGTCAACCTTATTGTTCCCTACTTCTGTTTGTCCATCCAGCCTTATTATCCCTTTGTGTGTGCCCATTAAGCCTTATTGCCCCTTACTCCTGTTTGTCTAACCAGTATTATTGCCGAAATAATCTAAATATGGATACTCGATGGTGGTGGTGAAAAAGGGTCAAAGTAATTGGTGGTTCAGGGGAAAAGACAGGACTTCATGCAGAACTGATTACCGTAAAGACTTCCTTACCCTTACGGAGACACTGAAGAATGAGGACGTGTAAATAGTCTGCGCATGTGCCGTAAATGGACAGCGCATGCGGGGCATATATCAGAGGGAATTTCTTGATAATTAACATAATTAAGTGTCTCTTATGCTGTCACTTTATTTTTCTGTCTGCACCTAGGTCCCACAGTGATTTATTTCTTTATCGTGGGAAGAATTAAAGATTCCGGCTTAGAGAAATGTGAAATGCGCAGTGAAGACAACAGAGTTCTGCATGGGATCCGCAAAAGCCAGAGCCCACCGCACCGCGCACAGGAGAGGAGGCTTTTGCAATGGCTGTGTGATTTCCATGCAGAATTATTAATGCTCACTAGCGCTGTAAATCTGGAAATACTGATGGATTGTGCCTCAGGATCGGTCACCTGCAGAAACGAGCTGTGAGCGGGAGCTGCCGAGGAACCTTCCCGCGCCATATAACGGGGCTGAAGCGCCAACAAAACGGCTGAATTCACGTATACGGTTACACGGATGTGGAGGCAGACGCCGACATTTTCTGTCAGGTGGGATACACTTTTTATTAAACAACGGAGTCCAATTTTAACTAGTCCTGTTATAATTGTTTTTAAACTCTGTTATGTGAGGCGTAGATTGTGAAAATAACAATGTAGCTTTATGACCCCGAGGAAATTGTTGCAAAGAGAATTGTCGTATTAAATCTACGTTATTCTTTACATTGGGCACATGGCTTTATCTACGCAATGAGGGTGTTATTAAAATGTTTAGTTAAAATATACGGTGACGGTAATTAAATTCTAATAAAATATATCGCCGGTAACTTTAAGAGGTGTTTTGGCAAGCGGAGAGTCCAGTGGGCGTTGTCTGTGTGTTAGTGCAGCCGCGGAGTTGTTTCCTGTGTGTCCTGTCACATGTTGGAGCGGATGCGGATTCTGGTGCGGTTTTCTACTCATGGGACTGCTGCTAATCACTTACAAGTGAGTTAGCTGCTGTTATAACTTTTCTTAACCTCTGCTTTTATAACTTTTATAAATATTTCATGCTCAATACAAAATTATGTACCTATGGCTGTGTGAGCTGTTTTAATTGATGTCACACCTCTGTGCTGTAACAGGGTAGATAGATGTTATGCCCAGTGTTTTTTGTGCTTTTTAATTGTATATATTGTATATGTATTATTTTATATTCTTTTTACAGTATATGTTGTTTAAAGTGTCTGCAGAGCCTTCCTTTGTAGAACATCTACAACTTTTAAACTAATAATAATAAGTGGTCTGTTATTGATCTGTATTTCATTATTTAATGTTTATTAATATCTATTATTGCAGCTTTTGTTTAACTAATAATGATTATCTCTGTTCCTGTGATTTGACCTTATATAACTAGCTGATACAAAAAAAAAATCATATAGCAATTTTGGAAGAAAATGGTAACTGTTTTGCTGTCGCTATTAACATTTAAAATCATTGCTATAAGGTTCACATAACAAAGCAAATTTATTTGGTCATTTCCAATATACCATTTTCATTTTTTTTCTTATTGTAATCAAGTGTTAATGTGATAAGTCTTGCTGATCCACTTTATAGATATGTGCAACTTCCCTTGCACCAAAGAGCAGCAATCATCTCCTTTAGGTGGCACTACAAGTACAGTCTTCTGTTTTAGACCCGCTTATTTAAGGAAATGTTACATCTCCTGGATTGTGAGCTGCTTAATTATTACTATCTCAGCAATTCTTATAATGGAAGCTTGTTGCTTTGGGTTATTTTGCCTCACATGGGTTGTTTTGTTTTTTTTAAAGAAGTTTTGTATGTGTTATTATTGTTTTGGATATCTAAATTGCATTATACCCTCCATTTACACTATTTAGCTCCTCTAGTGTAACCAGCACTGGTGCTTCAGTCTAGCATTGGATAGCCTAAAAAAGAGACCTGATTCCCAATTAGGAGTGAGTTAGGTGCGGACAGATCCGCACCTAACTCACTCTTCCAGCCCCTATCCCGCCCCCCGTTTTTAGGTACCTTATGGTACCATACAATGCCATACAAGTACAGTACCATACAAGTGCCATAGGTCTACCTTATTTAACCGTGCAATGTCCATACAGACATTGCCTCTCCCCGCCCTCCCCAGCTCATCTGTAATGGAACCATATATATATCAGACTACCCTAAAGATACAACCACAATGAAGGGACTGTCTGCACACTTGGTCCTGCCCCTGATGACGGTTATTGACCGAAACGGCCGTCGGGCCTGATCTATCTCCTCCACTATGACTGCTCCTCTGCTCCATCTGCTCCCTTGAATTGGACACTTCTTGAATGGACCTAGCATGGACTCCTTGGACGCTTTGTTGCTACACTCCGACATCCCTTCATTGTGGTTGTATCTTTAGGGTAGTCTGATATATATGGTTCCATTACATTATTTTGTTGTACATGTTTGAGTGCTATTTGAGTGCTATTTAGCAGCTATTTGAGCCTTTCGATGGATCTTGTTTTCCATGCGACTATATTGTATTATTCTTGTTGTGACTGTCTTATCAGACTTGTATATTTACTAGGGGCTTTGGTGCAATATGGAAGTTGGTTCATTGTGGAGGTTGTAATTTCATTGCAGCATTTTTACTATTTTTTATATTGTTCTATCAATAAAACATTCGCATAGGGGGTGCCAGGTAGTCCACATGAGTTGGCGACTGTGATGAGAAATGTCTGCTTGTGGTCATGCAGGCAGATCTGTAGCGATGGATCTCTGTCCTCTCATTGACAGTGTAACTGAAAAGTACAGTCACACTATAATTGAGGGGAACAGAGATTCAGCGCTACAGGCAGAAGATCAAGCAGGGGCAGATAGTTCTAGTGCAGAATCGCCGAGCGGTGATATAATCCCCGCGCTCTGTGCTCCCTGTCTTTGTGTGAGTCCCAGCACTGAAGAATGAAGGTAAGGAACTGGCTTGTAAAGAAAGACAAAGGACTTAGGTGCAAAGAATCAGAGGGAGGAGGTGGGAAAGTCAGGTGTGAAGAGAGCAAAGTGTGAAGAGGAGAATAGGTGTGAAGACAGAGGTGTGAAAAGTGAATTAGTCTATTTAGGAGAACAGCAGGAAAACAGTATTGGGGGATCATTTTGGGAGTTTAAATGGTACAAAGAACATGTGGACTTGACAGGGAAACTGATAAATGGGGCAGGGGGGGGGTGTTTTCTTATGTTTTATATATCCAACAATAGATGTGGCACTCACAGTCTTATATCAAGCAACGGTCTTTTATTTAATCCGACGTTTCAGTGAATTATTTCACTTTCATCAGGGACACATATATATATATATATATATACTGTACATATATAATGCATGATAATGTTTCAGTACAGGCAATTACAGTGTTCTCCCCAGGGCATTTTAGCCAGGTGCTCCACCCAGCAATTTTAGCTTACCACCCGGCCAGACCTGACCAAAACGCTGATTGTGATCTCCAGCTTTCTGTCCTGGTTGTGCTCCAATAAGCCGTAAAGGCTTTCTGACACTGCTGCACGTCACGCAGAAGGAGCAGAAACTCTGTATAGAAGACAACCCGCAGCTTCCTTTCCTTCAGTGTGACGCTGACATAACCTAAGGTCACGCCAGCATCACTCGCACACAGAGAAGTAAGGGGGAAAATATTGGATGGCTGGATACACATGACAGCCCTGTCTCGTTGCCTCTGCCAGTAGTTCACAACCAACAGAACAATATAGTTACAAGACAGGCACATTCCCTAGAAGCTTAGTTCCCAGTAGTGCAGCACCAGCGAGGCGTTTTGCAGAGGGAACGTATGTCTGGATCCCGTCAAGTATTATTATTGCAAAGTATTACACTGCTCCCACCCAGCTGCTATTTAATACCACCCGGCTGGCAACATTTTCTGGGGAGAACACTGCATTTATCAGTCTTATCTGCCTTTTATACCTAAGCAAGGGTCTGTTATATAAAATGAAAAAAAAAAATGCAGAGATGTATGGCACTAAATGATGTATGTATAATATAAAATGGTTATTATTGACACTTACTTATATAGCACCACAAATTGTCTGCAGTGCTTTACAGAGAACATTTGACATGCAGATCAGTCCCTGCCCCTATTGGAGCTGCATACTAAGGTCCCTAAAGCAAACATACACACAAACAGACTGGGGTTAATTTATCCAGCAGTCAGTTAACCTACCACCATGTTCTTGGCGTGTGGGAGGAAACCAGAGCAAACCCATACAGACACTGGGAAAACATACAAACCTCACACAGATCAGGCCTTGTCCAGGAATCAAACTCATAACCTCAGCGGTGTGATGCACAAGTGCTACTCATTGAGCCACCGTTTGAGACTCAAGCTAGTTGTTAAAGAGTGGATTTTGAATACTCAGGAAACCAATAATCTGCAAACTACATAAAAAGGACAATACTTCAACTTGATCAATTACTATAAAGCTTTTGAAGATGGCAGAAATATTGAAAAAAATATTGTAGTTGTAATCTTTTCAAATGTTAATCCTGTGCTTTGTACCTTGGTAAAAACCATGTTGAAATTCTGGGGCAGGCATATTTAAGCTGTAGATCCAGAGTTAGAGTTGACAATATCAGCAGTGATTTTTCCTAGCTAAACTCTAAAAAATAAAGTAAATCTGTTTAGTATCTGTGTGCAGTAAGAAGCTTTTAGTATTTTATATCTACCAAAAATAACTATTGGAACCCCTGCCTCAGTGTCAAGATTTGGACACCATTTAACACTTTACTATTTTAATTAATTATTAAATTATATTATCCTCTCTTGATAGAAGAACATCCTGTCCAATTGAAAATTGCATGATTACAATACCTATTGTCTTGTGTGAGTTTTCCTTGTCTGTATATTTAGTCTTGTCTATAGTGCAGCCCATACATTGTTATTGCCGTGCATTGCACGTTCCTGTTCCATTTTGCATACCTTGCACATAGTGCAGCCCATAAATTGTTATTGCCGTGCATTGCACATTCCTGTTCCATTTTGCATACCTTGCACGTAGTGCAGCCCATACATTGTTATTGCCGTGCATTGCACATTCCTGCTACATTTTGCATACCTTGCACATAGTGCAGCCCATACGTTTATATTGTCGTGCATAGCACATTCTTGCCTACTCTTTGCATACCTTTGCACATAGTGCAGTCCATTCATCTTTATTGTAGCCGCCCGTTGGAGCGCTCTTTTCTGTGTGTCTCTGCCATACTATGTTTGTGCTTCGCACTACCCTCTCAGATCTCTGTATCACCTTTCAGCTCTCGTACCTCTTAGTCAATCCTCCTTGCTTCTCTGTGGTGTCCTCTTTCCTCTATTACCTCACCCTAGTACGTGACTGTCTCCTGGGGGCCGCGGCCTGCCACTTTCTGCGGCTAAGTCCATAACCACCATCAGGGGCTCTGGCGAAAACCAGACTGGGTTTAGACTCCGCGACCCGGGGGTTCAGGATCGTAACGGAGAAAATTAAAAAAGAGCTAATAGTGTGAAATCTTTTGATAACAAAAAAAATTAAAGCAGATTTCACTTCTCTTGTCTTGTGTATATTTCCAAAGGATGCTTCTCCTCTCAGGATAATCTGTTCCACGATTCCTCCAGTGTAAATATATAAAAAAGATGCAGAGAGCAAAGTGTCCCCTTTGGTGTAATATGTCCCTTGGAAATATACAACGCCTATCAGACGAGAAGTGAATTGTGAGTGGAACTGACACCTGCTTTTATTTTTTCGTTATTAAAAGGTTTAAAAATATTAGCTCTTTTTTTATTTTCTCCCATATATTATACTGCATATACTTGTGGAAAAGAAAGTCTGGGACTTTTGAAGAACGGTACCAAGAAAACAATAGGAGCCGGAAGATTGATTGACTCTTTTTTATTTGTTGAATACCACGGACAAAACCAACAGGCAAGACTTTATTGAACAATATACAGTGTTCTCCCCAGGAATTTTTTCTAGGCGGATGGCATGAAAAAGTAACCGGGTGGAGGAATAATGGAATGTGACACTTTGAAATAATAGTAGACAAAAAGTGTTGTAATTGTTACAGTAATTTGAATTTGAGATTAAATATGTTATATTATAATTGTTCTCTTTTCTCTTCTTACTGGCCCAATTGTCTGCAGCACTTTCATAATTATACACAAAAACAAAACTATATATATAGCAAAAGTTTAGCAGTGCAATGCAAAATGAAGCAGCTGAAAGTGAAACTGATCACCATACAATAAGGAGCACTTAAGATAATAGCAACTTCATCCTAGTTACCGCCATACAATATATCCTAGCTATTGAAATACACACTGCACCCTTATATCACCATACAATACACATTGCATCCTAGTTATCACCATACAATACACATGGCATTCTAGTTATCACCATACAATACACATTGCATCCTAGTTATCACCATACAATGCACATGGCATCCTAGTTATTGCCATACAATACACATCGCATTTTAGTGACTGTCATACAATAACAGTTGTAGTTTGTCATTAGCAGTGTGGTTTGCATATAAATGTTGTTTGTTAAGTAAAGCGGCACAGGACTATTTCTATTCATATTTGTCTATGAAAATAGCAACTTTGGGCCGGATTCAGAGCTCCCAACCGCAATGCAATTGAGGCCGGAGTTCTGCGAAAAGTGCTACTGCGCATGCGCAGTAATTTTGGAACTTTATCTACGTTACTTCTTGCAACATAGATTGCGTACACGCGGTCTTTAAAACCGCAGTGTTTTTTGGACCGAAAAAAAAAAATAAGACAGTGTCTTATTATTGGGGAAACAATATATATATGCATATATGCTGCATCCGTGCCTACTTCATGTTGTGCACCTGATGACCTCATGCCCTATGGGACCACACGCTGCCATGGCAACAGGAAGCCATTGTCTGGCACGTGCTGACGTGCGGGCCGGGAAAACAACACCCGGTAGGTAGGTAATGGGATGCTGAGGCATACAGCATTGCCAGAGTCCTGTCACAAAACACAAGGGGTGATAAACATGATTAAAAGCAGGGAAAAAATGCATTCAGATATATAAGAAATACAGAAAATACCCAGAAACCATAGGGCAACATACAAAATCACAGAAGGATATGCCCAAAAGAATAAATCTAGAAACTAGATCCAAAAACAAATAAACAAGGGACTAAAAGAGACAAACACACACAGATGAAATCAAAATACATGATTATATGAAGCAATGTGTTCATTCAACCACAGGGTGAAACCTTGTTCAATGTGTAAATCCATTGGGATTCACATCTCAGCAGCTGCAATTCATGATCAACCCTGTTAAGGATGGGGGGGACCCAGTCAATAAATTTACATCTTAAGTCTGCAAGACTATGGCGTTTCAAAATGAAGTGTTTGGCAACTGGCTGTTCAGAAGTCCCAGTGTTGTGGACAGGTTATCCAGGAAGCCATGTGTGTAACGTGTGAGGTAGAGGCCTGTGATCAGTGTTTGCATGCAGCTGTAGTGAGTGGACTTCTACTGCATCACACTATTACCAAAAACTTTTACCAAGGTATCAGTTATGGTCATCGCAAGAAAAAGATAACAAGGAATTTTTTGGACAATATACTTAAAGTGGCAGAGTGAAAGTCATCAAATCATACGCAAAGATTGGTGGAAATTTCAAAGGATCAAGTTAGATCATAAAAGGAAATAAGAGTTATTTAATCCCTACTCAAAAAGTAAAGTATTTTAGTAATGAGCAAATTGATTATTTGGAGACAGATATCACTGAGGAAATCAGGGCAGTAATAAAACACTTGAAATTGGGTAAGGCTCCGGGCCTTTATGGTTTGCCTGGAAATTATTATAAGCTTTTACAGTTACACATTACCCCTGCCTTCTGGAATTATTTCTTTACATCCATAGAAACATTCTATCTTTCCCAGAATTTACAGAGACTAACACTGTGCCAGATTCACAGCCATTTTTTTTTTTACGTACGTCGCCAATTTCCCGAATCTAGCGACTACGCATGCGTAGTAACTATTTTACGCTATCTACGCAGTATTTTGTTACGTAGATTGCATACATGCGGCCTTTTAGTAGTGAATACACAGTAAAATCTACATGCAGAATCATGCAATGTCAAACAGGCAAGTAGTATATGAAGCCAGGAGTGTCCATGTAAAGCTGGCCATACACTAGGACGATTATCGGTGCCAGTGGGGGTTGGCCTGGTAAACAGAACGATTTCCTGCAGGGGTTCTCGATGCTGCTGCATATCTATGTACTATGCTGCTCTGACAGCTTTGAAGGTATACATCAGAGCTGTCAGAGCAGCCTTTTACATAGATCTGCAGCAGCATCTATTGCAGGAATAGGGAGCCATTCAGCTTGCTGATTGGCTCCCTTAAAATATTGGGAGCTTATTCCTGATTTAAATCAAACAAGTCAAAAGACCAAATAATTGCACCAGAGCGTTTCTGGTGCGTTTATTTGACGTTTGAAAAATTGATCTTGGCCCTTGATTACAGTGATTTGCCTGATCACATGATAATTGGGTGTTCGAGCCGCTAATTGCTCTTGTGTATGGCCAGCTTAAGAATGGTAAGTCCACAACTTTAGAAACTGTTGCTAATTGGGAAAGTAGTCCGCCTTTAACAAATTGACAGACACAGCTAAAAGACTTGTTCTTCTTTATTATCTAGATGTTCACAGAGTTATAGCATTCTAAATCACCTTTGGGAAGATGGCTAAATCACTAACTGTCTTTTTGTGGGCATAAAACATTTAGTTATCTTCTAGGCAAACATCTGCACATCCACCCCTGTCCAAGGCTATAATTATTAGAACCATCCTGTGATCCTTTCCTCAGGACTGGGGGGGTTGGTTTCTATTCTCTGTTAACTGTTATTAATTATTTTCCAAAGCTGAATAAACTAATATTAATTAAAGCAATATATAACATGGCTGCTTAAAACAACTCAGCTTACAACTTGGCTGCTACTTTAGTCACGTTCATACTACTGCATTGCGGTTGGCTCAAATTGTTTCATGGGAAATGTAGTTTGTAGGTTGCTGTTTACTGCAACTATCATCCTACATGAATTAAAAGACTCAGAAAGAAACCTGGCTCTGCAAAACTTCTTTTCTCATTTCCCATCTGTAAAGACTAGGTATGTATATATCATGTTAGAGAGGAGTATATCCTAGTAAGTACCGGTAGTTTATTGTAACATTTTAGACAGAGGGTTCCCTGGAATCCAGAGCGACAGTCAATTTATTTGTTTGTTACCAGGATTTTATACAAAGTTTATACAGTTATACAGTTTTAATTATCATTATAAAACAAGACTGGTTAGTAAGTAGCAAACTGATTAGGTAGGTAAGAGAGCCCTGCTCGCAAGCTTACAACTTATAGACATGTCAGTGAAAAATATATTCTTCCCCTTCAAATAGTAATACTCTTTAAAAATGTGAAGAGGCATATTATTACTTCACTCTGGGGTGGTGGGTTATAATGCAATCTCTGATTTGTTATGTGCATGTCACACTCTGTGTTGTTTTAATTTAGAAACATTTCAAAATGGCTATGGGTTAAAATCCAGCCTATAAGCTCAATAGCTGCAGACTTTTTTTTAACTATTACATGTAGAACTGGTGTTTTCTCACTTCTGTGGTGTTTGTTATATTCAGTGAATAAGAATTTGACCCTATAATGTGAAGTTATACCATTTGGTAACATTCCAGTTATATTGTTGGTGGAGCCTTTGGGAAATGTTGCAGCAGACACACACTTTGGCTTACTTTCTGGTTATCTGTTGGCAGGGTCGGTGCTAGGGTGTTCGGTGCCCCCCTGCGAACTTAAATTTTGCGCCCTTCTGTTTAACAATTTGACATCAGTGACAATCCTAGATTATAATAAGCATCATCATACAAAACAATTGTAACCACAATAAAACAACGCAAATCATAGTCACCACTATACAATAGTGTCCTAGGGCCTGATCCAGACCTACGCCCGCCGTCGCTAGGACTAAGCGGCCATACGCTCCTGTGCGAGTGTATGGCACCTTCCTTACGCTGGCTGAAGTTAGGGTAGCCTTCAGCCGGTGTAAGGAAGGGGCCATACGCCCGCACAGAGGGAACGTCGGGGTAATGAACGCCGATACGCTGTGCTTTAGTAAACACAGCGCATCGGCGTAGGTCTGGATCAGGCCCATTGTGTGTATATGTATATATGTATATCTGTGTGATGTTGTGTGGATATGTATATATGTGTAACTGTGTGATATTGTGCATATATGTATATCTGTGTGATGTTGTGTGGATATGTATATATGTGTAACTGTGTGATATTGTGCATATATGTATATCTGTGTGATGTTGTGTGGATATGTATATATGTGTAACTGTGTGATATTGTGCATATATGTATATCTGTGTGATGTTGTGTGGATATGTATATATGTGTAACTGTGTGATATTGTGCATATATGTATATCTGTGTGATGTTGTGTGGATATGTATATATGTGTAACTGTGTGATATTGTGCATATATGTATATCTGTGTGATGTTGTGTGGATATGTATATATGTGTAACTGTGTGATATTGTGCATATATGTATATCTGTGTGATGTTGTGTGGATATGTATATATGTGTAACTGTGTGATATTGTGCATATATGTATATCTGTGTGATGTTGTGTGGATATGTATATATGTGTAACTGTGTGATATTGTGCATATATGTATATCTGTGTGATGTTGTGTGGATATGTATATATGTGTAACTGTGTGATATTGTGCATATATGTATATCTGTGTGATGTTGTGTGGATATGTATATATGTGTAACTGTGTGATATTGTGCATATATGTATATCTGTGTGATGTTGTGTGGATATGTGGACCCAGTATCTCCATCATGTGTATCCAGCACCCGGCATCCCCCATCATGTGTATCCAGCACCTAATATCCCCCATCATGTCTCTCCAGCACCCAGTATCTCCATCATGTGTCTCCAACACACAGTACCCCATAATGTCTTTCCAGCACCCCCATAATGTCTCTCCACCACACAGTATCCCCATCATGTCTGTCCAGCACCCCCATAATGTCTCTCCACCTCCCAGTATCCCCATCATGTCTCTCCAACACACAGTATCCCCTTAATGTCTTTCCAGCACCCCCATAATGTCTCTCCACCACACAATATCCCCATCATGTCTGTCCAGCACCCCCATAATGCCTCTCCACCAAACAGTATCCCCATAATGTCTGTTCACCTCCCAGTATCCCCATAATGTCTCTCCAACACACAGTATCCCCATTATGTCTGTCCAGCACCCCCCATAATGTCTCTCCACATCCCAGTACCCCCATCATATCTGTACAGCACCCTCATCATGTCTCTCTAGCACACAGCACCCCCATCATGTCTCTCTAGCACACAGCATTCTTAATTCATGTCCCAATGTCACTTACCTCTGTTTGCTGGTACCTCTTAGCTATTAGCTATTTCTCTGTTTCTGCAATGTTGATTGTAGGAAGAACTTCATTGTGGCCAGGCAGCTATGGTGATACTACAGTCGGGCCAAACAATGTGAGGCATTCCACACCTCATGCTAAATGGCCAGTGATCCGTAAAGCAGCAGTGTGTCTAGTAGGGCGTTGTTGTTTCTTAATACTGCCTTCCTATTACCCAATTTTAGGTTAAATATTTACTTTAGTGAGATCGCTGATCATTTTTTTGTTATATATGCCGTTTAGTGTTGAACTCTTAGTTTAGGTTTGGACATCTTAGCAGTATTTTCCCTTGTGTTTTGCATTCCAATGTTGAATAAATGTTTTGTTTTTTTGTTGTTTTGTTTTTTTTAAAGTAGAAAACATGGACAATCAAGAAAAGTCTACATTTGGATTAAAAAATTTGGAGAATAAACATTTGCATAACTTTACCACACCTAAGATAAAGAGAGTTACTGAAAATGGTGAGTATGCAAGTTACATTTGAATATGTTTTCGGAATGCTGTTGCTTTCATTCCAAATTTTTTTCAATGTTAGAGATATGAAAGATGGCATGACATAAAATGATAGTTTGCAATTATGCATGTATACAAACTTTTTATTTTGCTTTATGTCCACATTAATGTGTCTCAGATTCTGCCTAATGTTGTAATTGGTAAAAATCTCTTTTAGGTTTATTAGCACTATCAGTTTACGTAGCGCTTTACAGAGATTATTTAACATTCACATCAGTCCCTGTCTCATTGATGATATATTCTAAGTCCCTAAAGTTGGCTATACACTGGGATGATTATCGATCCCAGCAGGGAGTGGCCCGATAAACAGGACTATTTCTCATTATCAGCACCGTACATCTTTCCTGCTGGGACTCATAATGCTAGCAGAAGAGGAGGGGCCAGGGCAGATCCGCGCTGTTATGCTGCTCTGACACCTTTGAAGTATACATCAAAGGTGTCAGTGCAGCATATTACATAGATCTGCAGCAGTGGCCAGTGCAAGTAGTAGTAGAGACAGGGATCAGCCAAAGCTGCGCTGTGTGGCACTAAAAGAATAGGGAGTCTTTCAGTTATCTGACTGGCTCCCGATATAAATTTAAAATATTTAAAATCCAAATAATTGCATGTTTCTAGTGCTTTAAAAATTGATCCTTGCTATACACTAGAGCAATGATCTGGCCAATTATTGCTCTAGTGTATGGCCAGCTTAACAGACATACACACACTAGGGTTAATTTATTCAGCAACCAATTAGCCTACCAGCATGGTTTTGGAGTGTGGGAGCAAAACCAGAGCACACCACTAAGATATGGGGAGAACATACAGACTCCACAGAAATAAGGCCTATTCCAGGAATCAAACTCATGACCTCAGCACTGTGAGACACTCACTGAGCCACCATGCTGCTCTCACTAACATTCTTTAAGATTATTGATGACACATATTAGGTAAATTGTGAATACTGTTTGTGTGGGGCTCGTTTTGTATTTTTACATTTTTTCCCCTCTGTTTTCAGGTTGTTTTGTTCGTTGTACACCCAACCAAAGAGAATTCAGTGACATCCTGAGTATTTTAGATAAGGAAAGACTAAACATGGGCTGTGAGCTGACGTCATCTTGGCATTTTCTTAAAATGCAGCTTGTTATCAATTTTGATTTAGAGCACAACTTTAGTGAGAAGAGGTAATGTGTAAACCATTTACTGCCAATGTATACATTATGTTCATGGATTCCCTTTGCATGAATAAGCAGTCTGTGTACAGTCTTGTACTCTGTCTTATAACAGATGTTGCTGCTTTTCCAACTTATCTTTTGTAATATTTTACCATTGTTATGAAAATAAGTGTTGTAGTTTATGTAAGTAGTCATTACACAGGGGGCCCTCAAATCGAACAATCTCTAATTACAGGAACAATTTTGTTCTTCTGAGAATAAGTGAGACGTAGTATAAGTAGTAGTGATACTACATGGGATAGCCTCCATTTATGAGCTGCTTCTGGAAAAGCTAAAGCAAAACATAAGTCAGATGGGGGTAAACTTTGCAGAAGCTGACTGTGAGTATGCAGTTTAGAAACAGTATTGATATCTCGACTTTGACTGAAGCAGCACACTAGCCCAGCTGCCCCATAAGTGTCAATCAATGCTGAGATAATTGTGCATGTGTGCCATGTAGCAAAATACTGTGCAATATTCCTAAAACTCACAATTTATCTGTTAAAGCTTCTGTATATTTAAGAAATATGGTCATCTCGTTTTTCTTAAATTTTCAGCATAGGCAGTATATAATTATTATTTTTTTTAATAACTAATACTTAGGTTTCAATTCACAGCTTCCGATCAATAATGTTGTTTATCAAAGAATAACATAATAAATTTTAGGCTGGTGAATCACATACCGGCAGAATAACTGTTTTCTAATTTCAGAATAGTGGCAATTTAAATTTATCATTGCTATTGTTAGTTTTTTTGCTTGTGTTTTTTTCAACGATACACAAACAATTTTTGCTATTTTTAAGTATGACCTTGTTTACATATTATAGCCTACTTACTTACTTACTTAATCACTTGTTTGTGATCTCTGACTTTGTTTTTCCAAAACTATGGGATATTCCTTCTCCTAAATTCTTTTTTCTGTGGCGCACCAGGCATTGCTATATGGAATAAAAAAAGTACATTTAAATTTTGCCTATTGCTGCAGGAGAAACATTTTTTTTTTCCGCTCAATGGTCATATTATTTATTTCCATTTTGCCAGACTTTTTGATGATTTTGGATAATCATTGAACCCCACCAACACATAATCTGGGTATATAATATTACATGGGCCTGTTGACTTGTCACCAATATCTGAGTTACATCTTGGGCCAGATTTACTAAGCTGCGGGTTTGGAAAAGTGGAGATGTTGTATATAGAAACCAATCATATTGTAGCTCTCACTTTCTTTTTACATACTAGAGAATGTCAGCTATAATCATCTGATTGGCTGTTATGGACAGCATTTCCACTTTTCCAAAGCAAATCTGGCCCCTTTACTCTTTAGCTGCAAACTACAGTTGTTCGTTTTTTCTTGCCATGGAGTCTACGGGTGTAGTGTTCTAGAATTTGAGGTAAGTAGCAACAGCAAAAAAAAAATTTATTAGGATTTTGCATAACAATGTATTCTTAATGATTCAGTCTCCTTAATATATCTCCCAGTTATAATAGTGATCTTTTATTTTTCTTATGTATCTAATTAATTTTATTCAGTACACCATTGATGATAATTGCAAAGGATTAGATCCAAACTTCTAAGTTTAATGTGTGCAGACCTGTGATTATCGAATGCGTTCTTAGCCATAGTCTTAGGTCCACCGCATAGAGAGATGCATGGATGTGCTCCACTAACCAATCCTGTCGCAGCAACAGGATTGACATCTGCCACCCATACCATACCTTAGGTTGATTTGCGTAAGAGGAAATTGGCATTGGCTCAGATATCTGGAACAGAACGCAGTCCATTTGCTTGCCCATACTGTACTTTGTGATACTAAATTCCGTCCTTTTGCATGTACAGCCCGGCCCACGAAAAGCCTAATTTGTCAGTAGTTTGGATAAAGTGGATTGCTTTCCGATGCAGAACCAGCATCACTTAAGACCTTGCTTTTCCTACTACAGTCTTAGGTTTGTCAACACTAGTGCTAGTTACAAAGTTCAGTGGGACCCCACATGAACAAAATTCAGATTACTGTTTTGGAGCTGCTAATGTTTACAAACTGTGTTTTTAGCACTAAATGGTTTCAGACAGTCTAACCCATTATTTATATTTTCTGTAATCATTTGCAGCTATTGTTGAATCGTTGTTTTGTGTACGAGGACACAATTTTTTTTCCTCTGATCGTTTCAACAACTACATTACAACACATAGTTTTGTCAAAATTGCAAGGAATAATTTTATAGTTTGAACCATATCAAACAATCTACATCTTGCCAAGAAATATTGTTGGGTTGTTCATATCGTTTGTTAAATCAGAAAAGTGTCCTATCTTATCAGTAGTTGCAGGGACGGAACTACCAAAGGTGCAACAGCATCGGGGCCCATGCTGATACAAGGGCACACAGCCGTTATCACTGCACCGCTGAAGCTCCCCACCAGAATACCTGGGATATCATCATGGCCAAATCATATTTTTTGCACCTGAGCCCACAAATCGCTAGTTCCGCATCTGAGTAGTTGTCTAATGAGCTTTGAGCTTGAGCTCTCAAGTTTAAAGAAATTTTTTTTATTAAATAAGTAAATACATTTTCAATTAATATGAACTTAACCATAAATCAAGTTTAGGTAATGTGGTATAGATAAGCAAGTTTCTCAGTGTTTTACTATTGATAGTTATAACAGAGCTCCTTGTTGTGACTGCAGTGTTCTGTTCTTTTACTAACTGGATAACGTTTGCTGACATTACTTTTCAGAACAGAGATGAAAGAGCAGGGAAGACATGGAAGAGAGCTCGAAGAGAAGTTCTGCTTCATGGTGGTACCAAATGAAGTTGCAATTGATATATCGAAGAATGGTTTAACTACTGGAAATATGACTACAAATGTTCTGGGCAAACCAGAAATGGGAGTTTATTTGTTCCAACACATTGATGTTGCACTGAATTTTGCGCACCGAAGAAATATGGATTCAGTTGTCGTCGTTATTTTTAAAGTAAATATCACACACTTTTATAAAATTTATTTTTTACACTTAATTGTATGATTAATATTTTTATATATTTTAGATACATGGGTAGTTTTTTGGTTAGAATAAAATGAATCTGTAGAATGAAAGATAATTTTTAAAAAGGGTAAATTTGCAAGTTAAACTGTGCTGCAATGCAAGGGATACAAAAAATGTTTTTTTTTCTTAAAATAACAAACTAATACAGCACATACATTATAAACAAAATATTACGGTGTGCAGTTAATTTAGGAGATGTCCTCTTATATTTGTAAATAATTGAATTTTAAATCTACTCATGGTTTTACCCAGGTTCAAATATGCTTCTCCCACGAGTGTGATAGGTCCGTTCTCTCTCAACCAGTTCCGAACTGGTTGAGCAAACGATTGCTGATGCCTCCCCTCCCACAGCCTAGATCTAAGCAATTTTTCGGCTGCCCCTAATTCATGATGACAGGCATCGGTGCGTTTACTCGCACCATTCTCCCGCCCCCCTTCATTTAACTCCAAAATCAGCATTAGGTCCATAGAATGCAGAAAAAACTTTTGGTTTCCCTTTATAACCTATTAAGCAACTGTTATATGCAACTTTCACCTGCGACAGAGCTGCAAAACCCGTTTCTTCCACTAATCTGCATGTTTGTTACAAATCCATAGTTCTAAAATTAGAACGCTGTAGGAAACTAGATATAATTTAGTTAATGATGATCCAGGATCATTATCATGCTTCATTTAGACTGTTTGTTCAGAAGCTATAAATACATTAGAGACCTTGCAAGAAAGGACACATAAAATTGTACTTGGTGTGTGTCATAAAACATATAAGAACGACTAGCAGACCAAACGTCTTGCTTGGAACAAAAAAGGGATAGGGATATGATAGCAGCTTCCCAATATTTCAAAAGTCATAATTAAGTACAGAAGAGTGGCATTTTTCAAAGGAAGAGATGTATTACAATATGTGAACATTCTTATTAACTGGAAGAAATGTTGGTGATGGCCAAATAATACTATAAAAGCAATTTCTCTTTCTTTTCATCTGGGGGACACTGACAATGGGTTTGATGGGACCTGGAAGTAGAAGGTACTTAAATGGTTTAACTTTTCGCTGTGCTCTCTGAAACCCCTGCTTAGCTCCAACGTTTAATCCTGCGATCCTTTCAAAGATGGCAGTGCCATCTTCCTATAGATCTGGCCTCTATCCCTTCCCAGCTGAGGTGAGGGCTTAGAGAGAGGGAAGAGCAGTCTAGACCTCTCCACTCCTTGTATGAGAGGAGGTGGAGGTTTTTTTTACTCTATTGGGAGTCTGTACAGGTGGATCCTTATAGAAAAGGTTCATCCTGATTCTTCTTTGGAGGACAGTGGACGTTTCCAGTGCGGGAGCCACCTTAGATCTCAGGAAAGGATCTTCCTTTTACAGAGCTCGACTTCTTCTCCCTCCCTGTATCCTCTGTTGTTGCTACTTCAGGAAGGCTGAGTACCTTCATCTGAATTGCCTGCATATATAATATATATATACCTACTAAACTGGCGCTTGTACCCAAAATACAAATTACAAATAATATATATAGTGCAGATATGTGAAAGGAGAACAATTGTATAGAAGTAAAATTAGAATGAATATGAATGTCTCAAAAGTCCGTGCTGGAAGTTCCTGATTGTTCAGGGGGCTGCCGTCCTTGGGTATGAGTGTCCGTTGGTTCCCACAGATAAAGAGAAAAAAACCCGGAGGCGCCTAATAGTTCTGTATATTTCAATCACATTCGTGACTACCACCTATGTATTGATTGCACCCCAAAAAGTGTGTGCCTATTATAAATAAATGTTGTCATTTATATAATTTGCTAGTCTGCTGTAGTTAGACACTAGACTGCTAGTATGTATAAATATGTATGAATATATATATTTGTTTATACACACATACACAGTATTCTTCTACTTCCTAGTGTTCCATTGACATTTAGGCTATATTGTAGTATTGCATTCTGTGTTGTATTATCTAAATATTTTGATATATATTCTGTTTTTCACCACATTACCCTATCGGTATATTATTACTATGTCGGATAAGCGAAAGTCATCTAAAGCTAAGGCTACTGTTGTAAATTATTTTACTTGCACTAAATGCAAATCAAAATTTTTATCAGATCAGCAGGACCCAGGGGCCCTTTGTGCAGACTGCATCGGCTCTATGACTGATATTAGCCCTGTTTTGCCATAGGTATTACTAAAAGCATCTGGATTGTCTGTGTGGGTGTCTTCTTTGGGCCAATCAGTTGCGGTATTAGTTCAACTGCTGTCTCAGCAGATGCCGCCTATGATTCCGGCCATTAGTCAGCCTGTGAATAGAGGTGAACCCTCTCAGGAAGCCTCCCCTTCCCAGATTTCAGATTCTGAACTGGCTTAGTCATGTTCATTGCAATTGTCTGTACAGGGAATAGCTGAAGTCTAGGCTTCCCTACAAAGATTTTTATAACCTAGATGGGTTTTAAAAAAAGGCCTCAATCATCCCGAGGTTTTTAGGGAGACTTGGATTCTGAATCCCTAAGGGAAGAGGGAGAAATCGCAGATGAGGACAATTTTCTTGATCCGATCAGTTCCTTCTCTTGCCCAAGGTGTAAAAGAGGTGATCCTAGTGGTCTGGCAATCTCTTGAGATTTCAGAGGTAGTTGACCAAGTTCTGGATGAACCCCATATTTTTAAAAGGCAGAAAAAATGGTCCATTAATTTCCCTCCATCCTCCCAATTATCACCCTTAATTCAGCCTAATAATCTACAGAAAAAAAGATTTGTTATTTCCTGTAGATTTGCCACCTTTTATCCTTATCCTTGGGCAGAGGTTGATGTATCTCAATGGGAGCAGTGTCCTAAGGTGGACACTTCACTCTCTAGCAAAATCAACCATTATGCCTATCTCCGGTGCTGCTTCTCTTAGAGATTCCACTGACAAATGCCTGGAGACATTTTTAAAATCTATTTTAGTGGCGACTGGAGCTTCTTACTGGCTTCAGCGTGGGTTGAGAAGGCTATGGAGGTGTGAGCGGACCGGCCTATTGTGGCTCTTCAGGTGGAATCTTCTGCTGACCTCATCTCTCTTTAGGAACAAATTAAGGAAGCTGCGGGCTACATCTGCAAAGCTGCCCAAGATCTCACAGCAATGGTAACTAACATTTCTTCTGTTGCCGCCTGGTGTGCACTGTGGCTCAGATCTTGGTTTGCTGTTCCAGAAACGAGACGGTCTTTCGACACGTCTGAGTTCATGTCCCTGATATTTATACTGTTGACTCTAACACTTTGCACTGTGCTGCACTGCATATTTTTACTTGGAATTTGTATTTGTGTTTGGAGCGTAGCGCTGGAGGGTTTGAGACCACACTGATCAACTCTTCCTTCAAAAGTTATTAGACTGTCAGTCCTAATTTGAGACTATCTAGTGTAGAGGGTAACGCGCCGTTCCCCTCCACACCGTATTGATACTTCCCTATTTAGGATTATTATTGACTGTCTGAACGCTCTTCATCTATTTATCTTCTGACTAACTATATGTTGGTTGTTTTTGATAACAATCCTTGATACTGGGCGGTATGGTCTCTCCCAGTAGTATTTATTTTAATTTATTGAATTGCCTTGCTTTTTGCTTTTAAACCATATTTTTTATCTCCGCATAATCATTTGTTAAAGGTTATTTTAAGGATTTTTGTAGGTATATTCCTCTTTTATCCCCTTTTAGGTTTTATTATTTCTTAGTCCATAGTAGATTTACAGTAATCTACTCCATTTTTGAGCTGCCACCCATTTATTCGTTCAGAAAATTACACACAGTAAGGATTACTAACCTTCACACGTAGTGTTACCCTCTCCACCTCATTTCCCTTTAAGCTTCTCTGATTTACATCCAATCGACTGTATAACCAATGTTGTGAGACCTCATTCAGATTAGTTTAGTCCTCCTCTTTTCGCCTTAGTGGCGCCTCTCTCTCTATATATGTGCTAACCTATAGGTATAGCAATCTCATCATATTATAGCATTGTTCTTCCAGTTGTTGGATTACCATTGTGGTTCCTAAATCTACCTAGGTCAATCCAGCAACACATGTTTCTACCACAAGCCAAGATTTAGAAAATTAAGGATTGGGTCAGGAGAGTTCTGGTGATTCAGCTACCAACAGTCCTTCTGTGCATGCACCTGATGGGAACTCTTGTTTCTTCTTACAAGACCGTTCCATACGACATACTACATGCTCTCACTTTCCAGTAGAACCACCTGACATGCTGGTCGGGCTACCACTTGCGTCTTTAGAGACAGTTCATTGTTCTTTTCCCCAAAAGCCGCCAGTCCCTCCGGTGGTGGCTCTTCACTTAGAACCTGTTGGTGGACAGACCCTTTGCTCCAGTGGTATGGACAATCTTAACCACAGATGCCAGCTTGGATGGCTGGGGAGTGGGGATCCAGGATCATCGCCTCCAGGGTATATGGACCAGACAGGAAGCTCTCCTACTCATAAGTGTTCTAGAACTGCAGTGCTCTTCAGGAGGCCCTGCCTTTGATCCAGGTAAATCTGGTGAGAGTGCAGTCCGACAACATCAGGTTGTAGCATATTTCAATCATCAAGGAGGCACCAAAAGCACCCTAGCAATGAGAAATGCATATAGGGCCTGATTCATATTTAAGAAAGTGCTTAAAATAAGAGAGGAAAGTCACTTGTGGGCTAAACCAAGCAGATTTCAGGGGGAGTCAAGTTAATTGTATTCTTTGCATGCCGGGATATATCTTTGAATTGCTTACTGTACACAGATACTGACCAGCGTTACTATCACACTGTTATTTAGACTTGGACTGGGAAACACCACTTCTCAACTCTAATACTGTTTGCAACAGATGAAATATGACTCCCCTGCAATCAACATGGTTTAGCCCAGGAGTAACTTTCCTCTCTTAATTTAAGCACGTTCTTAATTCTGAATCAGGTCCATACTGTTTTGGGCTGAGACTCACCTGTAAGCAATTTCCATCGTTTTCATCCCAGGGATAGGGGCCGACTTCTTATGTCACAAAACTCTTCATCTGGGTGAATGCAGGTGGAGAATGTGGGACTGAATCAGTGGGTGTTCTCTCAGTTAGTCCAAAAATGGTGTCTTTGGATCTCATGGAGTCCTGTCACAAGAAGTAAGTGCCGAAATTCATAGCCAGGACAAGGGACCCGCTAGCAGTAGGAGTAGACGCACACTCTGCACCGTGGATCTTCAATCTGGGGTAGGTATTCCCCCCTCTGGCTCTAATTGCTCGAATGAGTAAAGGCAGAAGGGCGTCCAGTAATTCAAATAGCACCGTATTAGCCCAGGAGGTCATTGTTTACATATGTTCTGCAGATAGCAGAGAGTCTAGGCTGGCGTCTTCCTCTTTCATAGATTTACTTGAACAGGGCTCCTTTATCTTCATCATCTGACTTTAACGGCATGGCTGTTGAGACCAGCCTCCTAGCAGCTAAAGGTTTTTCATCTGTTGTAATTCAGACCATGATGATGGCTTGTAAGCCGGTGTCAGTTTCCCATTATCACAGGATCTGGAGAAAATACATTTATGGTGTGAGGTTAGATAGGCCCACACCTAAAGATTGCCTATTCAAGTTCCTTCAGGCAGGTCTGGATTCCAGATTGAAACTGGGTTACAGAAAAAGCTGGCAATTCGTCCATAAACACAGACAATGAACGAAATGCCATAGTCTGTGTTTGTGTTTATAGTTTGTGTTTATGGACGAATTGCCAGAAAAAGCTGGCAATTCGTCCATCAACAAACTACAGGGAGTTCTGCAAATTCAACCCTCCTACGTGACTCCAGTCCCTCCATGGGACTTAAACTTAGTCCTAGCAGCACTACAGAAACAACCTTTTAAACCATTCAGTGGACCTTAAGTATCTTACTTGGAAGATGTTTTTTTTAGCTCACTGAAGAATTTGCTAGGCGAGTTTCTGAGTTGGTGGCACTTTCCTGTAAATTCCCCTTCTTTGTTTTCCATCACGATAGGGTACTACTGTGGACTATCCCATCCTTTCAGCCTAGAGTTCCACCTAAATCAGGAAATTGTCATCCCTGTCCCCAGTTCTTCTAAAGGACTAAGGGCCTGATTCAGAGATCTGTCGGCGATGGGATCACAAATATACGCATCTAAGTGGCAGGTCGGAGCAGGTTACATCCCACTGAATAAACAGTCACTCCTTTTGCAAACAGCGGCCGGACCTAAAGTTAGACCTGCATTGACTTGCCCTATCTGGCCGCACTCACTTCCGACCTTATGTGTATTAGTTGCGTATATTTAGGGTCCTATGTCTGTAATCGCGCCCACTTTCCCTCATCTCAATGCCTCTCCCCGCCCATTTCTATGCAAATCCTTTGGCTCCTAGATTTCCGCTGGACTTAGGATCGCAATTGTTTTCGACCGATTCACAAGTCCGCCCTTAAGGCATTTCCGGCACTAACTTCAACGTACATGGCGTTGCACTATTACTACGCATGCGCAGTTGATGCAAAATCGATCCTACCCTAAATGTACGCACCTAAATATCGTCAATATTGGATCTCTGAATCAGGCCCTAAATCTTCTGGAAAATTTGTACATGGTAAAGATCCTTTAAACCCTTTTCTCGGCTAAAACGGGTATTTTGTGATGATGTGAAACGTCCCATTTTCCTGGATCCGGGTCTAATGACCCGGCATTCAGACCTAGGAACAAAGAAGGGTTTTTCCTAGGTCTCACACGGGACTGGTGTAAGTGTGAAAGGTCCTGTGTTGTTTTTTAACATGGGTCCTTCACAAAGACACCCGATTGGAGAGATCTGTTTACTATTGCTATAGCAATAGTAAACATATCTCTTAACCGGGAGCTGCGTGCTGGAAAAGGAGCAAGTGTATATCTACTTTCTAGTTCACTGTAGCTCCGCTATTCGCATGCATTTAGAAGTTGCCTGTCTTTTCTGGTCCTCCTCATACTAAATTCATAGCAGCGAATAGTGGAACTGCAGGTCGACAAGAAAGGAGACAGACAGACAAACCATCTCCTTTTTGGTTCGCCTGCAGTTCCGCTATTCGCCACTATGAATTTCGTAGTAGCCTGTCGCCTTCATGGTCCACTTGGCTTTTTTTCAATTCATTCTGAAATAACCCGGGTTACAAAACTTTGGTTATTGCGTTTGGTGATGTGAAAAGAGTGTAAGACTTACCATGAAGAACAGCTAGTCTTTGTAAGAAAGATTCTCTTTTTGTCCTATATGATGCCCAAAAGGGTTGGCCAGCTTCTAAGCAGTCTATAGCATAGGTCCACAATCACTAAGGCGTATTCTTCTACCAGTAAGATTCCTCATAGGTCGTCCGCGCAGTGTACTTCCTGGGCAGCGGAACAGTTGTGCCGAGTGATCCACACCTTTACCGGGTTTTATAGATTTCATATGGTCGCATTTACAGATGTAGCATTTATTAGAACGGTTCTCCGTTCTGCTTTGCCTTAAATCTCCTTCCTTTAGGTACGGCTTTAGGACATCCCCATTGTCAGTGTCTTCGATGAGAAGAAAGGATTTTGGTACTTGCCAGTAAATCCCTTTCTCTGATTCCATCTGGGGTCACTCGGCTTCCCTCTCTTGTTCAGTTTCTCTAGTAAGTATTTCTTTATTTATTATCTGCTCAGATCTGTTATGCTTCTTCCGTTGGAGGTATTTCCAGACAGTTGTCTGTGTTTTCAGTTTTGAGGTATATTAGTTTGGGCTGTGGCTTTCTAAAACTACTAGAGCTCAGTAGGGGTTGCAGGGGGGAGGAGCAAGCATAGTGAAAAGTTTATTTGCCCACTCCTTCTATGCCTTATCAACCCTATTGTCAATGTCCCCCAGATGGAATCAGAAAGGAATTTACCGGTTAGTATCAAAATGCACTTTTATGATTGCTTTTAATTGACTTGGCAGCTCTTTCAAAAATATTATTCCATTAATCTTGGAGGCAAGAAGTTCAATAATAGCATAGATTAACAGGGTCAATAGGGTGGTGTGATGCATATGTAGTTCATAGTGTAGCTGTAGTTCAAGTAAATTATTTTAAATGTGAGTGTTTATTGTATTTGCTAATACAATATTTAATGTTCAACTAGGTGCTGTGTGGTAAAGTTAAGATGATTGATACAAGTTCTGCAATCAAAGAAACTTTGGATCCAACCTCAAATTTTGACAGTCACGTGTCAAAAAAAAGCCCCTCATGGAATGATCCATTTGAGGACCAGGTTATCAGTTCTTTGGTATGTCTTACCTTTTCCATGTATTGTCTCAATAAAATTATTTTGACAGTGTCAAAAAAAAGCCCCTCATGGAATGATCCATTTGAGGACCAGGTTATCAGTTCTTTGGTATGTCTTACCTTTTCCATGTCATGTATT
>WWET01005784.1:48492-75048 GCA_011038615.1 Limnodynastes dumerilii
ATAGACATTGCCCCCCAATGCCAGGTTAAAAAAAACCCAATGTCAAGTTAAAAATCCCAAATGTCATATAAGTATATTTTTGCCTAGCACTGCCATCTAATGAAAAAAAACAAATAACTGCTTACTTGGTATTTTCTTTCAGATGCTTTGAGCCTCCGTTTCAGTCTCCTATCTCAGCCACTGCCACGATCCCTTTCACACTGAGCCCTGCGCTCTTCTCTAAGAAACGCAGGGCTCAGGCTTACTTAAATTCAGTGCAGGAAGCGGGGGTGCGGCACTGGCGTGACATCATGACGTCACCCAGTGCATTACTGGGAATGGGGGCCCCAAGCCAGTAATAGCTATGTTACTGGCTTGGGCCCGTTAACGGAGGCAGCAGCACCTAATTCCAGGGCTGGATTTCGGGCCCCAGGGGCCTGCCAGGCCCTAGGCGCTCACCTAGGATGCCTAGCGGGTAATCCGGCTCTGGCTGTTCTGCATATAAATTGCCAGCAGGGGGAACTCTTCCTTGCTGGTGTTATTGTTTAATCTATCCACTTTGTCTATTTGCCTCATATATTGTGCAGCAGAAACCTTGTTCTGCTTAACTTTTGTTCTGCTATTCTTTTGTCTTGCTAATGCTAGCTTCTTGTTTGTCTTGCATGCGTTCTGTTTTCTCTGAATGCTGCAGGGTTTTTTTTTTCTTGCCCTTTGTCTCTGTCCGGTTTCTCTGTTTTTTCCTGGTGTTTGCCCTTATGTCCTGGCTCCCTGGTTACCTGTATTTATCTCTCTGACCTTGGACCTTATTACTTTCTGCCTTTACCTGTTTATATGTATCCATTTCCTGCTACCTGATATTTGTATTATCGCCTTTTTTATCTGCCCCATTGTACCAGTCCTTTTCTCTAAGTACCAGTCCCAGTTCTCTCCAGAAATCTGTTGAATGTGTTGTGTACACGATCCTTGTCTGAGTTCCAGATGTCATCGTGTCTCGTTGCATCCAATTCCAGTCTGCTCCTCTGTCCTGGATCTGTTCCCCCATCCTGTTTGGTACTGGTGTTAGTCAGTGTCGGTTTCTGTTGTGGTCTGTTTCAATATTGTCCGCTGTTGCCTTGTCTGTTTTTGTCAAGTTGTGATGTCTTACTCCCAGAACTTACCAGTTACTTTGGTAGCAACCCTCGGGCCATGACCTGCTGGAAGCCTGCCGCAGGAGTCTATTCCCACCATCAGGGGCTTAAGCAGAGATTAAGCCCAGGGAACATAACACTGATTATCTGAATTATCTATTTACTCCTAACAAATTCTTCAATGCTGATGCCTACAGACTAGATCCTAACTTCCATGTTCCATTCATACAGATTCCTTTGTGAAGAAAGATTCTCTGTCCAGACTTCCATACATTCTCATTGCAAGCATTTACACTCACATGGACAGATTTCTAGCAGCCAGTGATTACCTTAACTTTTTTGTCTTAAGCATTGAAATTTTTGGAAATATTGATGCCTGGATGGCTACGCTGAGAGAAGGGAACCATGTGTGAAAGCCTACTTGCATCTGGTTGGGTTTGTTGGGTTCCAATCTATTAGTGTGGGCTCTGTCAAAAAGTGCTCTAATCCCTCAGGTTTTTGGGGTTATATTTTTGTATTTATGCTGCATTGATTAGTACACCAAAGGCAAATGAAAATTTCTGTATTATAAGATGCGTAATCTAAATCAAATCTAAAGGAAAGATAGGCTAAAATAACACTGGGATGGGAAATATAACTATGCTGTCATGAAGGAGTCAAGGAAATCATATCAGGTATAATATTACTTTTCCTTTTCCTCCTCGTGGCAGCATAGACATGTGGGTTGTACCCAAGCAGATTAAGGAGGTGTGGGACCAGTAAAAGTGATCTCAATAAACTAAAATACATTAAAAAAATTTAAATATATCAATGCACTCAGCATTCTCCAACCAAAACTAGTTTCCATAGACATCAGATTGTGGAGTCTGTAATGTTATGAAAAGGTATGGGCCGATGTTCAACCGGCTTCTTTACAAAGATCTTGTATAGGAGCTACCTTCTTATCTGCCCAAGAGGTGGCCATTGCCCTATGGTGGGCTTTAATTCCAAGGGGCAACTCTTTACACTTATAGGCCTGCTGAATTCAGGATTTTATCCATCTAGCTATTGTAGACTTGAACGTAGGACTACCATTTTCATTTTACCCTATGGGAGAACAGAGTTTTTGGGGTTTTCAAAATTTTGCCGTTTTTTCCACATAAATTCTTCACCTGCTCCAATGGTTCAAAGGTAACTGGTGAGTTTATCCAGAACTAGGCTTAGCTCCCATGGGGCTATGGGATGCTTGATAAATGGCATTGTTCTGGTGGCAGCTTGAATAAATTGGTTTATATATTTGTTGGCCAGATCATAATTAAACATAAAGCTGCAGACCTAATTTACTTATGGCTAAGCCTTTATCTAAACCTGCCTGTAGAAAATCTTCCTAGCCTTTAGTAATGTGGAGATTACCTTGTTGGAAAACCCACATATTTTTAAGTTGGCCATCAACTTGAACATCTCCAGTCAAGGGTACTACATTTTTCCTTATAGCAGACTTGGAAATGCTGACAGTGTCCAGGGGCTGTCTGCTTCCATGTGAAGAACCTGGGCAAACTAAGGGTGGCGTGGCCAAAATGGGGGAATTGCTGTAACTGTTGTTAGTTCTTTGGAGATTTTGTTCAGAACTTGTTGAATCATGGGAATTGACAGAAGAATGTAGGCTACATGATAATTCCACCTTGTTGACAGTGAATCTGTGACCTGTTCTTCTGATTCTTGGAACCTGGAACAAAAACTTTTCCCCTAACTACTGGCTTTTTTTTTCACCAGAGATCCTGATGGTGGGGATCATGTAAGTGATAAAGGGCCTGATCCAGAGGTACGCCCGCCGTCGCTAGGACGGCGGGCTTAAGCATAAGATTGGCTTTTCAGCCGATCTGCGCATGCGCCGGGCAGATGTTGCCCGGCGTTGCTACGGGAACGCCCGATCCTGGATCGGGCGTCCGTAGCAGCGCCGTAGGGACGCTGGAGGGGATGTCCCCCAGCATCCCTACGTTTAGGTTAGTGTAGGTGGACGGGCGGAGCTAGTTATATGAGGGTAGGAGGGCGGGCTAAGCGGTCATACGCTTCTGTGCGAGCGTATGGCCCCTTCCTTACGCCGGCTGAAGTTAGGGTAGCCTTCAGCCGGCGTAAGGAAGGAGTCATACGCCCGCACAGGGGGAGTGTCGGTCAAAGTGAACGCCGATACGCTGTGCTTTAGTAAGCACAGCGCATCGGCGTAGGTCTGGATCAGGCCCAATATCCCTGCACAAGCTGAATGTACGCATTGTTGGGTGGAAGCATTTAAATTGTAAGTACTGCTGTTACCTAGGGGGAGTGCCAAGGTAAGTGAACGCCGATACGCTGTGCTTTAGTAAGCACAGCGCATCGGCGTAACTCTGGATCAGGCCCAAAGAGACAGACCAGAGCTACCAGAAGGAACTCAGTACTTAAGAAGACTCCTGCCAGAGTTCAGGTGACCCACTAGTTTGTGGAAAATAGACATACACAAACTCCCAGAGACCTATGTACACACAGCATACAGCAACCAGACAGGATAGAATAGTAGCTTATGTGTGATGATATCTGTGACACAAACCTAACCTGAACAGAGAGAATGGCACATGCTACTGGTGACAGCATAGCAGGACTAAACCAATACAGGCAGGATATAAGAAAGTCCATTGTAAAGTGATATGACGAAATACACTCAGACTCTCAACCAAAGGATCAGTAATAATACCTTAAATAGTGTGAGATGATGGTAAAACTCAAACACGCAGTACACAATAAGCAAGATTAATATTTAGATAGCAGTGTGAGATGATGGTAAAACTCAAACACGCAGTACACAGTGAGGAGGTGTATTACTCAGATAGATGTTGCATACTGCAACAACAACCTCGGACACTGGCATCTGTGCTTAGGATTTCAGGATTCTGGGCCTGATTCAGAGGCTGAAAATAAGAATTTAAAGTTACACCTGGGCAAAACCATGTTGATTTCAGGGGGAGTCAAGTTAATTTTATTCTATGCATGCAGGGAGAATGCTTTGCTTTTACTTATTGTACACAGATACCTGATCAGCTTCACTGCTAATTAGACTTGAGCTGGGAAACATCACCTTTTAACTATAATACTGTTGCAACAAATGAAATTTGACTCCCCTGAAATCAACATGGTTTAGCCCAGGTGTAACTTTAAGTTCTTATTTTCAATCTCTGAATCAGGGCCCTGAGTCTTAAAAGGGTTGTCTTCTTAATGTATTTATTTCCTGAATTAAATTCTGGCCTTGGGCAGTGTTGAAAATCATCCATAGATACTTCAGATATTGCTTGGATCTCTGCCTGTTACTTTGATTATGCTGCCACCAGAAGATTGTCTAGGTAGGGCCATACCAATATTCTTTCCTCCCTGAAGTTGGCAACTTAAGTGATTAGGATCCTTGTAATCCCCCCGGGCATATAATGCAAGGTCAAAAGGCAATACTGCAAACTGTATGTGCTGATATTTTGAACTTGAAATACCTCTGGTGCTTCTGTAAAATTGGTTTGTTTAAATAAGCATCCATCAAGTCTACTAAAGTCCTACCTTTAGACCTGGAACAATAGACTTGTTGTCCTTTCCTCTTGAGGTACCAAATTTTTCTCTTGAAGTCCCTGATTAAAATCCTCTTAAGTAAGACCTCCTAGGTCTATACAACCATAATTCCTAGGTTACAGCTTGGGATGGCCTGGGAGACTTACCCTGAAAACCTTTTCTTGTAGATATCTCTTAAGGCAGTTAGGATGACGTCCCTCCAGAAATGTTTGCTATGATCTCATTCAATTTTGTCCCAAAAAGATAGTCTCCTGAAAGTTGTCAGTCTGCAGCCAAAAATGGCTGTTTTAGAAATAGAGGCCCTGATTCAGAGTTTGAAAATAAGAGAGGAAAGTTACACCTGGACAAAACCATGTTGATTTCAGGAAAGTCAAATTTCATTCTTTGCAAACAGTATTAGATTTGAGCGGTGATGTTTCCCAGACCTAATCTAAATAACAGTGTAAAAGTAAAGCTGGTCTGTGTGCAGGTAGCAAAAGCAAAGTATTGTCCCTGCATGCAAAAATTATAGTTAATTTAACTCCCCTTGAAATCAACATTGTTTTGCCCAGGAGTAACTTTCCTCTCCTATTTTCAGTCTCTGAATCAGGCCCGCGGACAGCCAAAAGCTTGTTTATCTATTCCTTTTTCCGGAAGTCGCCCATCGGACCCCTCACACTTGCTGCAAGAGGTGAGTAACCACTCCAGGGACTTTTAGGATTAGGCTGCGGGGAAGGGAGGGTTAGGGTCATGAGGTTTGGGGTATGGATTAGTGAAAGGGTTGTGGTAAAATTTACACGTACCATCTGTCTTCGGATGCTGCAGGGATCGATTCTTCCAGGCAAAAGCAGTCGAGTTCCCTGCCAGTTCCAAAATGGTTGTGAGAGAACGGCCCTTTCGAAATAGGGCTGTTCTCAGCAGGGAACCACACCCACAGATTGAACGTCAGTGAACCATGGTTTTAGCCAAAAAGCTCTCCTTGTGAATGCAGTAGTGGTCATGGGACAGACAGACAATTTGATGGAGTCCATAGATGCTTCCCAGAGGAATTCAATGGCTAATTGCATGTCTTGCACAGTTTTTAGCATCTCACTGTGCTTGACACTGTCTAAACAATTTTTCTTTAACTTGTACCCTCAAGTACCCTTGAGGTTACAGCAATTGAGATCACTGGTCTTAGATCTGCTCTTGAAATGCAATGGTGTTTCTTTAAGTTTATAGCTCCATGTATCCTTTGCTAAAAAAGGATATAAGTAAGACAAAATCTTTTTATCTGCGTACTTCCATTCCCCTATAATAATGTCTTTAATGACTTGTGAAAAATAACATTTTCTACCCCTCTGTCTGGAGGGTCTGAGGGTCTACTTTCTACTAAATCTGAGTTAACAGAGTCCCGTACATGGGACCAGATCCAGAAGTAATGCCGTCAGGGAAATTACGCACGTAATTTGCGTATTGTCCATGTGTTTGCAGGTACACTGAAGGCGCCGACCCTTCATTTACACCTGCCATATACCCGCCATAAAGGCAGGGATAAGCATTTAAATGAAGAGTCTGGGTATGACCCGGTAGGTAAGCACCCTTGTCTTCAGGGTCTGAATCTTCTGAATTGTCTGACATAGTAAACCTAGGTCTTTTAAGGGACAATGGGGCTGATCCAGACTTACGGCGACCGTATGCGTAAGAACGGCAGAAATGCCGTTCTGCGCATGCGCCAGGCATATGTTGCCCGGCGTAGTTAGGGAAACCCGATCCTTATGCTCGGGTGTCCCTTGTCTATATATACCCATATCATCTACCTAGAAAGTACATTAACCCATTCCATACAGCTATTATTATTTGAATGGATAGTGATATACAGGGGAATATATCCCTTTTATATATTCCAGGCCACTTTCACAGCCCCCACCAGGCCAAGTGAGCACAGGCAACCTCCTCCTTCTTTGGATTATAAAAGTGTATGTTTATCTTAGAAGGGTGTGTTTTCCCCTCCTTGTGATCAGAAGACGCCTATTTTGTGTAAGTCTGGCTCCAATCCATACTGATGATTTAGCTCCCCCTCCATGCTTTGAATGTAACTTTGTTTTTGTTTTTTTTTGTTTTTTACATTTTTAACACGTGGGGCCAGATTTACTAAGCTGCGGATTTGCAAAAGTGGAAATGTTGCCCATAGCAACCAATCAGATTCTAGGGGCCTCAATTACTAAGGTCGATGTTAGCAAAATCGCCCAAAGTCCCGGGACTTTAGCTGTTTTTTCACCATTGTCGTATTTACTAAAGCTAGAGTCCCGCGCTGTGTGGAACTGTATTGGCGACACGTTAGATGTCCTTCCTGTCCTAGCTCCTCTGCTGGCGCTGTTTGGCGAATCCTTATAAGAATCACTCAATGGAACTATTTATAAGTACGTGATTAATCTCACCATGTTAGCGAAGGTTGTTATAGCTAGGGGTTGGTTTGCATCCAATTCACCCACATTGCCTCAATGGCGGCTGTTGGTTAACGAAACCATTAAACACGAGAGATATTTATGTACACAGCGTCAGGCTATCCATAAATATCATAAGATCTGGGCTAGGTGGTATAATTCTAGGTATGGTAATCCTGTTAACGAAGGCCTCTGATACCTCCTCCATATATATATTCTCCTGCTGAGGTGTGGACATTACCGCTTGTGGAATCTGTGGGCATTAGGATTAAAATCTTGTTTGTTCCTGCCCTATGCGAGCCTTTAAAATCTTTGTTTATTATTTGACCTCTCCCCATGTTTGTTTGATGCACTGTATCTATTTTCTTTGTGTTTAATAAGTGTGGGCATAATTTGTTATTTCCTGCTAGAAATGCATATGTGACTGTATTGAATTGTATTACTGTACTTTGAGTACATTTAGTAATGTGGGTGGTAAGTGGGAGGGAAGGGGTGTTTAGGGGTGGTAATTCATGTTAATGTATATGTCGAGCTATGTTTAGCTCATATGGGTTATGTGTTTTGTTTTATGTTCTTGTTTTATATTTGTGGAAAAATCTAATAAAAATTACCCAATTTAAAAAAAAAAAAAAGCAAAAGTCCCGGGACTTTGGGCTTTTTCACCACCAAATCGCTCTACCCTCCAAGTCCCGACTTTTCTAATGTTACCTATACAACATGGTTCATTCACTAAAGGCGATTTAAATAAATCTCCTCTAGTGCGATCCGTGAGGTCTGAAAAAAAAATCGCCTCCTGTGTGAGGCACTTTCCTAGAAAGCAACTCACACTTTAATAGAAAAACACATGTCAACATTGTTGACATGTGTTTTCACTAAGTAAAAAACACTCAATGCATTTTTAAATCACTTATCCTGCCGACACATATACTTCTATAAGGAAAAGCATGGCCATGTGTTTGTGGCCATGCTAATCCTTATAGTAGTGTAAGCAGCAGCCTGACAAGTGATAGAATTCTACCTGCAAATGTGTTCTGTGTCCGTTAAAAATATACCCACATAAACCTTACAATATTAAATGACATCACTACATGTTAACCCCTGACTAAAATGTGTACAAAATGTCCCTTACTGTTTCTCTAGATTAAAAAGGTGGCCACCGTCATAAAATGTCCCCTAAAGTGTATTGTGCATGTGAAATGTGTATTACAATAATAAATAAATGTCGCGACTCACCGTTTAGCAGTCACCTGTCTTGGGATGACTTGCTTGGATTGTTAGCCTCTTCTTAGATTTTCTTTCAATGTCGCTGGAGGATGTTTGTCACCTTGCTTGAAGATGTTCTTCCGGTGCTGCCAGCTGGTCTTCAGCCTCTTCTGGCCCTTTCGACGAGACACCCGTTCTTCCTCCTCGGTGTCCCTGCTACTAATGACTGGTCTGTCGCTAGAGGGCCCCCTTTTATAGAAAAAATTACGTCTATAAACGTTAGGGGGCTCTGCGTATAAGATTTTTGGAACAAATTTTGGATTTGATATATCATCTTTTTTCTCTATTTTTCCCTATATCATGCAAAGTACCTTTGCGTTAAGGAAGGTTTGTTTATGCAAAACACTGTGATTTACAATTCAGAAAAGATTGTGTCATAGAAAAGTTTAGTCATTATTCAGCAATCATAAATGCATATTTAACACTTTCACTGCTAAAATGTAAATTTTGTATTTATCCTATAGATATACCTGTATGAGTATGATAGCAACCTTAAGCCTGTGAAAATACCTAGACATTTTCATCCAACCGCATCAGTACATGCTACTTTTATCGTCCAGAAAACTAATTCAGCCTCAGGACCAGTACGACGTCCCAAATTCATTTCATCAGGTAAGATAATATTAACGTCTGTATTTGGTGATTGTACATTTTAATAAAATTTTTTTAATCAAATGGTTTTTATTAAATATTTTTTATGTCAGCAACATAAATATTCTTTCACAGATACATATTATATAAAACAGAGCAAGAATCAAACAGGAACCATCAGAGTCTATTGATTACAATAAGTACACAATACCATTTACATTCCAGCAACTGTCAAAATCACACAGGCAACACTGGAAGAGGAACAGGATTTAACAGTATAGTCAGGGGCGGATTGGGAAATGAAAGTGGCCCTGGAAAAAAAATCTTAAAGTGGCCCCGGGGGAGGGACCAAATCAACTATAGGCGGGGCCAACACAAAGTGGGCGGGATTACCAATTATTGATACCCGCAAAAACGGTATAGTGAAGCATCGACTCCCCGTTTTGCAGTCATCTTTCTTGGGATGACTTGCTAGTAGTTCTTGACGTGTTGAAACCTGTTCGGAAAATGTTGATTAAAAATCTTCTCCTCTTGATTGAAGATGCTGCTCCTCTTGATATTAGATGCTGTTCTGCCTCTACTGGCTCTTGACATGACGTCCTCCTGCTTCCTGTTCTGGGGTGCCGCTGCTAATGACCATTCGATCACTAGAGGTCCCCCCTTTTATAGTGTATACTGTCCACAAATAAAACAAATCTGTCACACACTGAGGTTGGGCAGAGCACCACCACAGTATAGCAGTGCCCCTATACAGTACACAGCCCCATACAGTACGCAGCCCCTTGTCACACAGCACCGCAGACAAACCCCCAGTAACCTCATCGTATGTCTCCAGCCCCTTAGTATCCCCCATTATATGTCTCCAGCAACCCAGTATCACCCATCATGTCTCCAGACCCCCAGAATCCCCCATCATGTCGACCGTGGCCCCTTGGAAGCTCTAAAATCCATCCTTGGGGCCGGGGTTCAGGCAAGCTTGCACACAAGTTAATTAAAGGCTTTGCAGTGGCCGCGGCAGCCAGTCCAGGGCCGCCGGAATGATGAACCCGGCGGCCCTGGACTGATGAACCCGGCGGCCACACCCCCAATATTTTCATCTAAGTTTGCTTAAATTGACTAAACAGATCTTGAAGACCCAAACCAAATATACACCACTAAGAATCCCTGGCCGGTAGTGCTACTTCCGTTCTGCCTATACAGTTGGTAACATCCTTCCAAAACCTCTGTACACACGTACAAGACCAGAGTAAATGCATAAAGTGGGCATTCCCTCCCCCACACTTCAGGTAGATATCAGGATGCAAAACATTAATCCTAGCCAGTCTGGCAGGCGTGAGATAGGCTTGATGGATAATGTAAATCTGGATTTGTTAGAATCTAATGCTAGCAGTAACTACTCAGTATCTCCTCCCAGTCCTCATCATCAAACGTGCCAAGGTCTGCATCCCATTGTTCCCGGAGACGATTTAAGAACGTCGCAACATAGATTACGTACACGCGGACTTTAAGACCGTGTGTACGCAATCTATGTTGCGAAACGCTACGTAAATAGCGTACAAAAATGACTACGCATGCCCAGTAACTTCAATCAGTTAGTTACGGACGGTCGGGCAGAGGGCGGAGGTCTGAATACGGGCCTGTATGTGCAATAGATAATCATTTTTATTGATTCTTTTTTTTTTTTTTTTACCTCACAGGAAATGGTAATGTTACAAGCCGTACTGTGGCACAAAGAATCGGAAAAGGCAAAAATGCCACAATTATATTTAAAAGTGTTCATTCTGCATTTCCAAAACATTTTGGGAAAAAAGTTTCCAAGAGCAACAGCTCCAAAAAAGTAGCACCGGCTCTTCATTTGTTAGATCAACATTCTGATATGTTATCTGCATCAATAATTCATCAGAAAAAAGTCATAGTTCCTGACATCTGTCCAACTAACCAACCCAACAATGTTGTGCTAGACAGTCTTATGGCTTCATGTAGGCTGATAACATCAAAATCGATTAAAGACCCAAGACTCTTAAAAAGTGAGCTAGAATCTTTAGTACCAACAGACCAATGCTTTCCTAGCCATCAAATACCAAACGGTCTTTGCAGCAGTCTGGTGTCCAATAATGACGAAGAGGATCCTAGTAAAAAAAATGTTTGTAGCTGTGAAAATACTATCCAAAAATCTTCACTTTATTTGAGTTTTGAAGATGTTGATGTTTCAGTAGGATTAAATGCATCTAACAATGACCTAAAATCCTCAAGGATAGCAGATCCTCCATTGCCTCACCAGAAGGTAAATTTACAGAAAACTGAACAGAACTGCATAATGAAGAAAATACAGGAAGATAAAATACAAAAGTTAAAAGTCGAAAGGGATTCAAAAAAGACTCATACTAACTCAACTAAACAAATAGCAGTGCTTTACAAGCATCATGATATTATAACTGCTACACATACAACTAAAATTTTGAACACAAAAACTGCATCTCATAATGACAACAAATGTGCCACCATTAAAGGAATCTGTAATACAGAGCATTCCAATAGTCCAGTGGTTAGCCCTCCCTTGGAAATAAGTATATGCAACACCTACAGTGATACAGTTGAAACTTCGGACTTTGAGAAATTTAATGGACAAAAATTGTCGGCAGCAAAGAATACGGGTGTACGTGGCGGTATAATTGCTGACTATTCATGCTGTTTGAGTGAGTTAGAGAATCGTATAGACTGGAAGGGTATTTTTGGAATGGAAATGGAGGAAGCGAATGCCCTAACCACAGATTCACAGAGTCCATCATTAAGACGAGAGAGAAACCTTTGTGGCACAAGAATATTTCCTGATATGGAAATTACAGTTATAAATACTCATTATGCATTGACTAATGGTTCTACCAACAATTTAAATGGGGAAATGCACCATTCAGTGGGCGTCAAAGATGCTGCAGATGAGATATTTAAATCTTCTAAATCTTTTTCTGCAAATTGTCAAAGAACAGAACAAGGTTCAGAAATGCAGATTTCAGCATCTGATTTACCAGATTGTGAAACATCAACTGAACAAAGCCTTAAACCAATTTTTTCTTCTCTCCAAGTGGCTGGAGTGATAAAACACGATGACAAAGTTCTTATTCAGGATGATGCCGCATTTGACACAAAGATTGATGATAAAATGAATTCTGTTAAAAACCTACAATCACTGAATCACACAATTAAGAAGAGACAAAACAAGAAAAGGACACCTTCAGTTCTTATTAAAATATCTGCTACAAGGATTAACAAGTTTTCCCAGTCAGAAGAAAACATTAAAGTTTATAAACTAGCCAGAGCTAAAATTCACTTAAGGAAAGCTCATAAAAGGGTACAAAAATCTCTGAAGCTTCTGGCAAAGGGCAGAGACAATCAAAATTTGCCTAAAACCAGTACTGTGCACGATATTGAAAAAATCCAAGCCACCAATGTTGTCAAAAGCCTAAAACAAAGTACAAGGACCACTGAAAGCAAAGCAACACAAAGCAAAAATCTGCATAGCCAATTGAGTCCATCTAGTGATTCTTTAACACATGTAACCTCAGATATACTGCAACAAAAGTCATCTTTAACAGATCGAAAATGTTTAGCAGAGTCAGCTGATGTGATTAATGTAGTATGTGTCCAAGAATCACAGCTAACTAAAAATGTACACAATTCACATCAGGCAGTACCCACTACATTTAAAGGCACCATTTGTTCCCCAGACACGTCTGAATGTCATCATGATGTTTCTAGTCTTGAAATATCAAATAAAGAAAGTGCAGCCCCAGTGATTACTCCAAAAACACCAACTGTAAATAAGGGGGTTAATGAGGAAAACTGTGAAACAGTTGCTAAATATTTCCAATTACATGATACTATAAGTGTAAAGAAACATTCTCCTTGCATTAAGGGCATTATCTCCAATGTCCAGAAGCATTCATTTTACACTAAAGCACTGCCTAAATGTTCCAAGAAAATATCACTCTTAATTAGTGGGCGCAGTCAACATAAAGCAAATAGAATGAAGGAAAGTGTGTTAGTCACAAAGAAAAATGCAACAACAGCAAGTTTATTGCTAAAATTATCTCATATTTTGCAGAAGGCAAGCAGAACACTTTCCTTAAAAGCTCTACAAATCGGTCAATTAAATTGCAAAAAATTTCTTCCTTTTTTCATAAATGCATTTGAGAAGAAACAACAATGTGTTTTGAAAGATGTGATTGTGGACCGGAGTTTGTTTATCGGACAGAATTTAAAGACTTGTTTCAATTGTGCGTTGAAGCCAGAAGCTGTGGAGGCGTTCCTTGAACTACAGGTGATAATAGAAACAGATCAGTATATTGAGAATAGAATTCATTATATTGAAGGAAAACCAACGTTTCGTAGTTTTCTTTGGTATGATAGATCTCTCTATACGGAATTACTTATGGGTGACTCTGGCTTTCAGCCACAATCCCATATCTATACAGAATTTCAAAAGAAACTAGAGCAGGATGCGTTGGGCACACTACAGAGCCATTATGCTCAACTTTCTGAGTTTCTGCAGACAATGCATAATCAAAGTAGTTATCATTATGTCTACTTGAAGTACAAAAGAGAGCTGAAGGAATGCGAAGAGATTCTAAAGCAAGGTTGTGACCATTCCGCATTTACTCTTTCTGCTCCTTTAAGCTGTGGAGTACATCTTGGAGACACCATAGATGATCTGGCATCCTTGCAGAAAAGCACTTTGGAGATCATAAGGGCCTTCATGAAACTTCCAAAGTGTGATTTAGGAAAGAAAGAACATGCATTATGTCTTTTAGAAATCATCTCGGCAAAAATACATTTCATTAAGACCAACATGACTATGAGTATGCAGGTGTCACTCTTTGGCATTGGGCATTTATTTCTTGATGCTGCCAAAATGATGTTTTACAGGGCAAGAGGAAAACATTGTAGTCAAACAAAAAAAACTCTTACAAAGGAGTTCATAGTTCAGAGAAACAGTTTTGCTCTATCGAAGTTATATGAAGGGCATTGCTTTACCACTGACCGAATAAAGCAGGTTGAAAAACAAAGTGACACGTGGAATGGGATCTTAGATTCAAACAGGAGTCTTGATGTTAATCCTGCACAGGATGTGTTCTTGGTTGGCAAAATCATTGACCAAGCCCGTTGTGCTAAGCCGAATATGTTAAAACAGATGATCCTGGACTGCAAACAGCAATTGCAGTACCAGATAAACCGCTTCCAGACCTTACAGGAGTGTAATGTAGATCAGGTCCTAATTAGAGAAAACAATGTGTTAGAAATCTCACAAAGACAGAACTCTCTTTCTACTCTCCTAAAAAGTGAAGCTGTGGAAGCATATATTGAATTAGTAATGATGTATGAAACATTGCACTTTCTTTATTGCATGATAGCTTCACAGAGGAGTCAAGAAACAAGCAGAGGATTACTGTGGTATGATTCCTCTCTACTCAATGATTTACTTCATTATCAAGAAAAGCTGCTGTCCTTCTTACAGGGTGACTTGATGCCAGATGGCTTAAACATCATAGACCGCACAATATCCGAAATAAAGAATGAACTGGAAGTAGTCTGTGATTGCACAAATTCTATTAATTACTCTTATGCTTTTCAGATAATGACAAGGGAACTTTCAGAGCTGTCAGAATTAAAAGAATTTGTTATAAAGTCTAAACCTTCCCTTGTTACATACCTTCACTTTACCCCATACGTTGCTTCTTTACACTATGGAAGCACATCAGCAGAGCTAGACCACAATTACAATCAGCTTTCAAGTTTTTTTGCTAATTTAATGTCTACTCCAAAGAAAGATTTAGGGAAAATGGCCCATACGGTGAAAATAATGAAAACTATTGAGATATCTAAAGCTTTTGTTTTAAATTCAGAAAAATCTGCATTTCATTTAATTACATGTCATATTTTACAAAACAAAATGAAATATGACCAAGTCAATCTAAGCAAAAGGCATAAGGAGAGCAGATCCAGGATGCTAAATGATAAGATTCCTAGAAAGCGGTTATACAGTCAGTCATCTGGACAGAGTGCAACTTCCTGCAAGCCCAAAAGACAAAAGGTTTGTGTTATTAGGAGATTCTTGGTGCATTATCCAAGCAGAAATCTGCATTGCATTGAATAGCTAAAGCGTGATTGTGGCTCTGCTTGAATGCTTCACTATTTTTATCTCGGTTGTGTGATAGTTTTATGTTATTCCATGTAAGTAGAAGAGTGTTCCCTTAAATAGGTCTTTTACAATAGTTGTTGGGGTTTGGAAGTGTCAGTTTGTAGTAAAATTAATGGTTCAGCAAGAAAAGAGAATTTATTAAAATGCGTTATTTGCAGAAATGTCCAAATCACTTGCTTCTTGATATAAAATGTACAGAAATTTGTTTTATTTTCCACACTACATTATTGCATGTTTGTTTGCCCCTCTGGGCGGCAGTATAACTAAGTTATTCCAGGCTGTAGCTCATAATAGTAAACCTTACACATGTTTTTTTGTCCTTAGGTCCAAAAGTCATATGGAGGATCTTCTGAAAAGATCAAAGAAGAAAAACAAACAAAGACTAATTTGAGGTATTAAATGTAATCTAAAGTGTCTAGTTTTCACATACATATAAAATGCTTATTTACAGTATTGTTGGTTTATGCAGTTCACCATCTTATACGCACTGAATGTGTTTTAAAATTGTGTTTTGTGAATAGCATAAACCAGGGGTTGCCTCTTTTTTTTTTTTTTATTTAATTCTGCAGCCAAATCAAAAGTTTAGGAGGATGATTTCTCAACGACAATTTTATATGGACAATCGCTTTTGTGTATAGATGTTGTTATAGTACTGTCATCAGTACCGGACACTGAGGAGATTAATCAGGTAGATTGTAGCCATTATGCATTGTCCATGGCTACCTGAACATTGTATTGGTGTGGACAGAGTATGTTTAAGGATGTAATTGCAATAAACCGTCAAGGAATGGCAAGAACAGCCTTCCATTTAAGAAGTGGTGATTACATTATCCCCTTTAACTTCTAGATCAGTCGTTCCCAACCATTTTCTGATTGAGTAACACTTGGAGGTCCTATACCGGCATAGGGAATCTGCGGCTCTCCAGGTGTTGCGGAACTACAAGTCCCATCATGCTTTGTCAGGTATCAGCTATGTGTTTGCAGTTAAAGCATGCTGGGAGTTGTAGTTTCACAACACCTGGAGAGCCGCAGGTTGCCTATGCCTGTCCTATGCCATCGCCCCCTACCACCTGGTTCCAGAGAACTCAATTCGATAAGATATTAATTCATTCCCAAGTAGAACACACAAATGAACTCATAAGAACTTTTAACTTATATTAACAAATATCAATTCATTCACAAGTTGAATACACAAAACTAAGACACATACATGTACAGTATGGAGGCAGCGGGGATAACTGCCAGTGCCAGTAGACTTTTACGAGTCTCTAAAATAGTTGCCAACAACTTCCAGGGTGCTTGCGTACCACCTGGAAGGCCCTTGCGTACCACTAGTGGCATGTATACCACAGGTTGGGAAACACTGTGCTAGATGAAAAATCAGTATTTTCCATGTTTTTGATATGATTGTTATGGTGGCCACTGATGGAGAAGTAGTATAATGCCACTGTGTGGGCTAAGTGCAAAAAGTTACTGTGGCAGTATAGACAAGGTGTATTATATGTTTGTTACCCATGCCCAATGACGGACAAGACGTATCTTCCACACCACAGGTTGTTGAGAAATGACACTGTACTAGTGTCACAATAAGATTTAACATGGGTGCTATTATACACTTGTTACATCTATTTTTATTTAGCCTATTGTAATATAGGTAGGTAGACAATATAGATTTTACCATATCTGCTGTTTTTTATAATTCAACTTCTGCTTAGTGTTTTGGCAAATTCTGCTTTTCCTTGAATCATTTTTATATAACTCTGGGAATGATTCTAATATCAGAATATAGAATCCATGATTTCGTGCAAGCATATTGGACATATTGGCAGTCTAGATCTATCGGTCCTACGAATCTCCATCTATACTGTTCATTGTAATACTAACCCCTTCCATTTGTAAGTGCCACGTGCAACTTATGAGGAGGCAACCAACAATACTGTTCTTAAAATAAATGCCACGGATGAAATGTATGTAAGAAATGCATACATAAGAGGAATGATTACCCTTATCCCTGTCCCAATATGCTGCAAATTGTTGGCCTAATATTTGCATCTTACAGCAGTACAAATTTGAAACACATACTGTTTTATTGGTACCATTACTAAAATTTCCAAAGATGGTTACACTATCAGAAGATAACATGGCCACTTAATGTTTACAGCACTATTATACAATATTAACCTGTTAAAGTGCATTCATTAAAAATAATGAATTAAAATGTTTTATTTAATTTGCTGTCTCCTTATATTCTGTAAACTATAAATATGACTTTAATTATGAGCCATTCTGAAAAGTAAACCTCTGATAAATGCCACATTGGGACATAAACTTAGTGTAGGGAACTACCTAAACATTGCATTAAAGTATATATATATATATATATATATATATATATATATATACACATCATTACATGACTCAATATACAATATTAACCTAATGAATGTAAAAAGCAAGCACAAGAATGTAGTCCCAGATCTAATAGCAGGGATATATTACAAGATGCAAACAGGGTGCTAAATATCCTATAACATTTTATTACTCGAAGACCATGTAATTGGCTCCTGAGTTTCTTGCGGTAAAATGCAATTTGCAGTGTGTTTATTTGCAGTCTCCTGGTACTCTGTAAAATGCTTACATTTTATAAACCATTCTGAAAAGTAAACCTCAGACAATGGCTAGATATTAAAAATGACTCAAGCGGGCGATGCATTGTAGTGTAAGAGCATGATTTACCTGACACAGCTAGAACAATGCTGATGAGGTATATCAACCATGCTTGATTTCTCAATCGGCCAATTATCAAACGTTTGTAAGGTCACTGTACTATAGTGCAATGTTTGCACAGCATTACACACACTGGACCTGATTCACAATTAAGAAGTTGCTACTATTGCTGTGCGTATTTTTAAAAAACGGTTAAACTGTGTAAGCAACCCGTATTTATGCAATCAACGCAGGATTTAGGAATGGTGATCTATTAAGAGCTATTTACAACCCTGTCCTAATGATACAAGTAAGTAGGGGCCAGTCGAGATAAGAGCGAATTTAAGAAAAGTTTTTTATAACTGAGTACTTTAGCAACTTAAGAAGAGACATACGCACGAAAAGATAATACTGCCAATGGCCTTCTTAAGTCAAGTTAAGAACAAAAACTAGGGCATGTCAAGGGAGTTGCCTTGCAACTTAGGTGCGTATCATTGCAAATCCGTTCCTTCTTATCTTCTTTCTTAACTGAATCAGGTTCACTGTTCTAGATATTTTTTAATTTTTACCATTATAATATGTTCAAGAATTTCTATCATGTGTGCGCATTGTTTGCAAGTGATTTTGCCCATACTTTCTTGTAGGTTTGGAATTTAAATAAAATATTGTCTGTATTTATTATTTTTAATTGTAGAATATATAAAACTTTATAGACAAATGACAGTGAAAAAGTTTTTTTCGTATTCTGATTTGCAGATTAAATAATACCTAAATCAGGAACAGGTGCAATGTTATTTATTTATTTAGCAGCATTGCTAGTTAATACTTTTTCCTAGTGTTTTTGAGCTTACGGCGATGCATTAAAGCAGGGATTCTCAAACTCGGCCCAAGTCTCCTTGCTGGAGCACAGGTGTGTTCATTACTGACTGACACATTTAAAAGCTTCACAGGTGGTACTCTCTATATCACTTGTAATTCTGTGAGAAGTCCTGGAAAAGATAGATTGTTAGTGTTCCCTGAGGACCGAGTCTGAGAAATCCTGCACTACAGCAGTGGTTCTCAACCCCTTTCTCAAGTACCACTAATGGGATGGAGTTGCCGCAAAGAAGTTGTCCTTTTGGAAGTAGAGACGGCCAAAAGCTAATTTTCTAAGTTTTTTTATGCGGTTCGTTATACTCATTTTTCTGAATCTGTCAGAGCCATCCAGAGAGTTAAGTAACACTCCCCAGGGACCTTTATGGTTAGGCTCTGGGTATTGGAGGGTTGGGGTCGTAAAAGGAGGAAGGGGGTGTTCGGGTCGGCCTGCTGGCAGGGGAGTCTTTGGGTCAGGCTGCAGGGAGAAGATGGTTAGGGTAACGGAAAGGGAGGGTTAGGGTAACGACAAGGGTTAGGATAGAAAAATACTTACCATTCGGCGCATAGACTTTTGCTATCGGGAAAATCTATTGCTTCTTCTCCTCAACGCAGAAGCAATCAATTTACGAAACTATTTGCAATGGTATACAACGGCCTTTACAAAAAGGAACTGCGACCCACAACCCCACTATTAGTGCATGTTTTCCAGGTCTTCTGAAGCACAGGTGTGTTCATTACTGATTGGCATATGTGAAAAGATCCACAGGAAAATCCATAACCACAGTTGAATTACGTTTCCTAGCCTAATGACACTCCTCTTGCATGTACGTACTTTGGCCGTCTTACGCTTTCCAAACCCTACCTTAACTTTTCCAAGCGTAACTCCTGATAGCCGTAATGGCTGCACGTACTTATGCGCCTAAGCACGCACATACAGTTCCATTTAAATGCCTCACCCCGTCTCTGAAGAGTAATTACGGGTGTCGTATGGCTGGCACGCCCCTTTGTACGTAGTTACACTGAAGTTACATGTCTGGCCATTACGCTCTGAGTTACGTGTCGTAACATCTGCCACGCGCATGCGCAGTAAGTACTATTGAGCTAACTAGCAGCTAACATAAAATCGCTAGCGTACGTAGTTTAGGATCTAGGCCTATATCACTTATGATTATGAGGAGACCTAGAAAACGTGCACTGTTAGTGGACAGCTTGAGAACCCCTGTTCTAGAGTATTTTTTCCCAAACTCTGTCCTCGGAGACCAGTCCATGTTTTCAGGCTTTTTTTAGAGAATCACTGGTAAAATAATTATCAACAAACACGCTGGTGCTCCAGTAAGGAGATCTGGAAAACATGCACTATTAGGGGTCCTTGAAGACTGAACTTAGAAAACACTGCACTAAAGGTATCATAACTTAGCTGGAAACAATTCCCACACATTTTAATACTTTTATCAGATAGGTTGTTGTGCGTGTGTATATGCTTTTTGAACTTGTAAACTGCACTTACTTGTTACATATGTTCTGTCTGTTCTATATGTTCTATAGGTTAGATGCACTTATGACATGCTGAAGAGACATCCTTGCTGAAACAAATACATATTCTTTGTCAGTACATGCTAGTGTCTTACTCTTAACCTCATAGCATTGGCTAAAAGGAACTTTTATGACTGGTTTTGCAAGTGATAAAATATTGTAATTATATGACGCCTGGGAAAGCACAGCTTCATATTCATAGTAGGCAGTATAATTGGAGTAGTAAGCTAGATGTTATTGTGTTGAAGCTTCAAAACTATTTACTTCAAAGCTTTCAATAATAATTTGCTGGTTCTATTATAAATAATAGGTGGTAGTGGCCCAATCCCCCCCAACCCCCTTATCTCTTGGGGCAAAAGAGAATTAGTAGAACTTCTATGTAGTTAGTAATGTATCTTTAATTCTTTGATTTGGTTTTATTATTCATCATCCATTGTAAGGAAAAGGTAAGAAATAGCCGCGCTGAAAGAATCCAATGATTTAAGAGGGTTAGACATTGTAAATATTTATTCTAAAAACCATAAGATTGGAAGGTAGGATAAATTAAAAATTCTAAGTGACATGTATATGAACACATTAAAAGACATGCAACGACATCAACATCAAAACTTATAGGATCATTGACATAAATGGAACCAATGTAAATATAAATGAAAATCACACAGCCCGCAGGGAACCTCCCTAGATGGTTTGTGGGGGATCCGAACGGTAGGTAATGAAACTGCTGTGTGAACTGTAGAGGTTAAAAAACCCAGAAGAAACAATGAAACTAAAAGTTCCACAAATGAACTGTACCACTATGTGGCTGGTTAAGCCAGGAATAGATGTTAATCACCACTGTATGAACCAGTATATTGCTCAGACTCAGAATGGAGGCAAAGGAAAATGTTCCACAATGAACTGGTACTACTATAGGGTTATTGAACTTACTTAGGTTTAAGTATTTTTTTATATTTATATTTTTTTTAGATGCCTGGCAGTAATCCTTTGCACAAGAATGGGAACTGAAATGTGCACTGACGCTCTGATGCTAACGTGTATTTCTACTGGAGAAAGTGGCCATCTGCACAAGTTTTAAAAGCCTGGTTTACTGTACGTTAGAAGTTTAGGAGCACTTTTTTTTTGTTTATTGAAAATAAGCATGTTAACTTTTTTTTTACTGTATTTATTATTTTTCATACATATTTTTGTGCATGTTTACATTATAATATTTAATGATAGAATTTCACTCCGGTATTTTCTAAAAGCTAAATCTTCCTATTTTTCTGTTTTTGTAATTGTTTTATATGAGAGGTTTCTCTCTTGGCACTTAAGTAGAAATGTGATACTAATTTACAAGTGCATTGCAATTTCATTTGAATCTTTGTGTAATTGTTAGTCTTTGCTATGTTTCAGCTAAATTTGCACTGTTTTGTTAATGTCCCTGTACCAGCGGTTGCAGTCCCCGCTACGATGGGCTGCTTTTAGAAATAGAGACAGCTGAAAGTTCCTTTTCGGCTGTCTCTATTTCAAATAGGCAGCCTTTTCAGATTTTTTTTTTTTTTATGAATGGGTGAGTATGCTGGCATATTCACCCATTCATTTTCGTAGGACACGCCACTGACAGCTCCGGAGAGGTGAGTAAGGGACTTTAAGTGTTAGGGGGGTGGTTAGGGTTAGGCTCTTAGAAAGGGAGGGTTCAAAACTGGCTGTGAGAGAACAGCCCTGTTGAAATAGGGCCGTTTGTAGCGGGGATCCACACCTGTGTACCAGGAGGTAAAACTTGAAGCAATCGCATGTGTGAATGAAAACACTGCTGCCTTAAACAAAGGAAGAAATCATTTACAACACTCTTTTTCACATTGATCATCTTGTAAATGATAATATAAAAATTGCCACATGAGGATTTTAAGTTAACAGGCCCTATAGAAGCTAAAATATTTAATGCAAGTAGCAAATCCTATAGATTAATGAGTATTCTTAATTTGTTGAAGACTTAGTTTATCTGTCGCTGTGTTGTTGTTAGTATGTGCTTTATTAAAATATTTTAGCATCTCATTGCACTTTGCCTCAGATTTTCTCACACCATGTTTACAATTAAGTGTCACAAAATCAATTGATCTTCAAACTCTTTTACTATGAACATTTACACATATTTCATAAATGTGTGTTACTTAGCCATTTGTTTTGAACTTTTTCTGTGTGTTAAATGTTAGTAATAAGATGATTTGGAAATCATTGCTCCAGGGGAAAACTGGAGGAATAGTATTGTCCTTTTTGCAACACATGGGCAGCAATAATTAAAGCTGAAGGGAAAGGGTTCAAGTGTGAGCAGATTAGCCCTAACAGCAGCTTTAAGTCAGCTAAAACTATAACCTAATAATGAACATTTTTATAGATCTATATACAGGAGATAAAAACAAACTAGGGAGACAGTGACACGAATGTTGGGATATTGTGAGGCCAACAATAGAAAGCAGAATTAAAAAAAATAGAGCTTTAAAGTTGTTACGGTACTGGTATCGCACTTCCCAGGACACGGAGTCTAAATGGGGTCTTGTCTGCGCTAGAGCCTCTGATGGTGGGAATAGCCTGTGCTGCAGGACACACAACAGATCGAGGTCCCTGGGAGGCAGTAACCAGTACCGCAGAACTGTGTCCAGAGTGCAGATTTAGTACACAAAGCTGTGCAGAAGGTAAGCACAGATATTACCAGTACAACACTGGAGTGTAGATAGCGATAACACAAATATCCAGAGTAGTGCAAATGTTAACGCACTAGTACAGGACTGGAGTGTAAACGAGGATTATGGAAAAACACAACGCTTGGGGTTGCTGGATTGGACACCCCATTCCCAAGTGCTTGGGCTTACATAACAGCAAAAAGTGCTGTGAATTTGCAAAGTAGAGGCAAAGTCAGTGATTTAACCTAAACTGGCACTCCTCCAATGAGAGTGGTGGATGGTGACCACCTCTGGTCCTGGAAATGGTGGAAGCTTGATGGAGAACCCTGGAATTTACAGGCCCGTGGTTGCTGGACAAACAGAGACTGGAGAATTCATTGGAGACAGGACAGGGATCCTCCACTGATGTGATGAGATTCACCTTAGGCCAGACTGCAGCTGGAGGCCACAGAAATTAGCTTGAAAAGAGGGCTCAGAAGATGGTTCCTGGTCCTGGAGGAGAGTGGGTTTGTACTGAACCCTCAGGGTCATTTGGAATGAGCACAAGGGACCGTGTTCACACAACACAACATAAAGAACCTGGTTAACCACTCCCCCTGTGTTAGAAATGTAACGTACAGACGTAAGTTTTTCTTGCATATAATTAGGTATGTGCAGATCATATTAGCTGTGAATCGGTCGTGTGTTTAGGTGCTTAAAATTGCTTATGATTCAAAGAAACGTAACTTAACGCACTGATTAAGCTTTGGAAAAGTAAAGTTTTTATTTCTTTCTAAAAACAGCACATACTCTCATTAACATATGTAAACAAAAGTAACCATTAAAATATACAACTTAAAATATTCATTACATACTTTACAATACACATAAATTTATACTGCATGAAGTTAAAAATACAATGTTCCATTACATATAGAGACTTATAAAACAATAAAAAAAATATGCATTTAAAAATCAAAAACACTAACAACCATTACAGTTAAATATTAGAAAATGTAATGGTGTTTCTTTACAAAATTTTAAATAAATAAAAAAAAATCTCCAAAATCTAACCAAATAATGTCATCTTTACAAAAGTAAAGTCTTGCACAAAATATAAAATCAACATAGGATTAAACAAACAAGCCTTTATTTGTTTCATTTAAAAACACTCATCCATTGATTATAAATATACGGTAGGTATGGACTGAGCTAAGCAAGAGAAGACACATGACCCCACCGCAAACAATACGGTTCATCAACTTACGAGTGGTCGAGGGCTACCTTAACTTATCCTGTGCATATGTTAGTTTACGCAAGGCGCTCCTACTTGTGAATCAGTCCTAACTTTAGGGGAACGTCCATACTGTACATTAGTAGCCCGTGTGCTGCTCATTTGCATTAAGAGTCTTGCCCCTCTAGACACGCATGCGGGACTCGTCAAGTGACGATGTGTGCATCAGTGCTAAGTTTGACATCCGTATGTATGTGAAGTAGTCGGGCATGGTTTCCATGTGTATATTTGAATTCTGGGTATGCGCAGGTTAACTGATCGTAAAAATACGCACGTAGATTCTACACTTACTCTAATGTGAATACGGTTCAAGATCTTCAAGACTTACCAAACTCTGCAGTAAACCAGGCAACAAAAAACGGACTTGGAATAACTGGAACCAGAGCAGCAAGACTTCGCTGTGGAGTGACTGAAGGAGCTCGATTTCCAGCCCAGGTGGAGACACTGCTAACAGATCCATTTTTGACGCAGGCAGTACTGAGCTGATAGGGGACTGGTCCACAGAAGTCCACTGCCTAGTCTGTTGCAAGTCTGGCTTCTTTGTATACTGGCCATTCAATGTTACGGTACTGGTATCCTGCTTCCCAGAACACAGAGTCTATAGGGGGCCTGGTCTTCGCTAGAGCCTCTGATGGTGGGGATAGTCTGGGCTGCAGGACACCCAGCAGGTTGCTGCCCCCGGTAGGTGGTAACCAGTACTGCAGTACAGTGTCCAGATAAGAGGTACCGTTGGGAGTGCTGAGAACCAGATACAGGTAAGTACCAACACAGGACCAGAGTGCAGATGGAGTACACAATAATTAGAGCAGTGTAGAAGGTAAGCACAGATGTTACCAGTACAAGACTGGAGTGCAGATGGAGATAACATATATACAGAATACTGCAGATGGTAACACAGATATTAACCAGTACAGGACTGGAGTGTATAAACAAGGACTACACATAGAGGTGCAGATAGTATAGCACTGGTAATAACAAGTACAGGACTGGAGTGCAGATGGAGTAGCGCAATAAACAGAGCAGTGAATATGGTAAAGCACAGGTCTGCTGAATACTCAAGGAAATCACACTGCATACAGCGAGGAAACACTTACAACCAAGGAGAGAGAGACAGAGACGACAAGGTAGGAGTAACAGACAAACAGCTGGAAAGGCACCGAAGGGTAGCAGGATCAGGGCACTCAAAACACAGGAGAACAATCCAGAGCAGCAGGCAAACAGACCAAACAAAAAGCTATGGCCGGCAAGGAGGCTATCAGCTAACAGCTATTTAAGGCAGTAGTTCCCAAACTGTGCGCCGCGGCTCCCTGGAGTGCCGCGACGCTATTACTTGGGTGCCGTGCATGTTTCTGTTTTCTATTTTATTCTATTCTATTTTGGTCTTAGGGGTGCCTTGAAAAAAATATGGTGACCCTAAGGGTGCCTCGAACTGAGAAAGTTTGGGAACCACTGATTTAAGGGGAGAGACACATCTCCATTGGCTGCTGAATAAACAGCCAAATCCTCAGCTAGAGCATCTCAGCTGCAAGGTAATCAGCTAGGATCCCTTGGCAAGAAGGAATGCTGCAGGAGAAACATGGACCAGAGTACCCTGCAACAGTACAGTGATATCATTACACGCTGCTGCCATACTGCAGCGTGTAACATTAATGAAGAACACCGTACACATATTTGAAAGTATTATAGTCATATATTCCATTTGAACTGAAAACATTTTTTCCTGTAGCAATTTATACCTGTATTTTTTAAATGTTATATTATTTGTTTTACCCCCACAGCTTTGCTTACCAATAATATTACTTTCTGGTGTTTTCAGCATGAATCCTTTCTCTAGGTCCAGGGCCAGTATGATTAAAAATAAAAAAAATTAGACAGACTGAATAGATCAATTGGCTCTTTTCAGCCATTACATTTGATGTCTCCATGAAATGTCAGTACATTTTTAGAAATATTTTTTTTTTTTTTTATTGATTTTTAATTCAAGACAAGCACACTATACAGTCAGTCCATCTGGACCTAACCAACTATAGCAAATAAGCTCAGACATGAGTTGTTCTAAAGCTTAGGCATGTTACAATAAGAGGAATGCAGACACAGGTGACTGACAGGTAAGCTAGTGGCACAGTGATATCTTCACTGTAGAAAAGATAGACTGTTTAGAAAAGTCAGCCTTTAGTGTGTGAATATAGTCTGTGTGTGTGTGCGTATATATATATATATATATATATATATATATATATATATATATATATATGTGTAAGCTCAGACTTGTTCTAAAGCTTAGGCATGTTACAATAAGAGGAATGCAGACACAGGTGACTGACAGGTAAGCTAGTGGCACAGTGATATCTTCACTGTAGAAAAGATAGACTGTTTAGAAAAGTCAGCCTTTAGTGTGGTGTGT
>WWET01005785.1:0-18111 GCA_011038615.1 Limnodynastes dumerilii
ACACCACCAGCGCTCCAATATACGTGTTCTAATCTCCTTGTACATGCATATTTTTGCTCACTTCTGCCTCCATAGCCCTACCTTAACTTTTCCGTATATATGTTGTTGTGCGGAGCAAAAGTGCCTAACCCAGCCCATACTGTACAATTTAAATGCCTTCCCCATTTGCGTATACTCGCACTTACGGAATGTTGTCACGCCCATTCTTACGCAGTTCAGTAGGTACGGAGATCAATCCTGTGCGCAATAAGTTCCTATGCGTTACATCTGCCATGTGCATGAGCTAAATTGCAAAACGCATACGCACACAGCATTCTTATTTTTAAGAACGTTATTAAGTCAGAATACTGCCCCATGTGTCAGTACACTGATCTGCACGATAACTGTCAGATAACCCTCCAGTGTGTATCCTGCTTAAGGCAAATTTTCAAAAACAGAAATTGTGTAGTTTACCTTGAATTTCCATGCTGGGTATTGGAGCAATCAGCCTGTTCCCACAGTTACTGCAGAATTTGGGTTGTTGTTCCTGAGATTCATATCTGCAATTTGGACACTTCATCTTGGAAGCTGAAATGAGCACTCAGGAGAGCTGTGTTCAGACACCCACTGCACAAGATCTGTGAGTGTAAAGAAAGAGAAGTCATGAGATTCAGAACAATGAGTCATCCAGTCTGGCATTGCTTTCACTTTCACTTCATTAAAAATACAGGTATTTACTACATCAAACTAATAGAAAAAAAGGACTGTGCTGTGAATATAATCCACCATTCATTAAACCAAATAAAAATAAATAATAAAGTCATCCACATATATCAATATACATATGTAAACACATATAAATTGTTTAAATAAAATAAATATTATCCAGCAATATCATTAACAACTAATTGGTGGGGCCCTAAATATATATGTTGTTACAGTATCAATAATCCACTGCAGAATGTCGGCTGTAATCCTCAGTTTAATAAAGTGCAATATATCACCATATATAGAAATAAAAATACAATACAATTTGTTTAGGATCAGTAAGTCGTTGTCAATCTTTCCGTCTAAGATATTATTCTTGCAAACAACAACGATGGATATTAGTGGTGTGAATAACAGACATAGGAACTCTTGCTCCAGATCGATTTCAATATGTTATTATAAAAGGCTTGGCATTAAACCACACCGCGGGTTCCAAGTGTGTAATAGTACCGCCAGGAGTGGAGATTCCTCCATTCGGTTCCACTCACTAATAGGTGGCACCGCTGATTTGTTACTGTTGTAGCTTCGGCCTTGTAACACTGTGCTCCTTCTCTGTCTTCACCACACCTGCCACCTATTACTGAGTGGAACTGAACGGAGGAATCTCCACTCCTGGCGGTATTATTGAACACTTAACAGCTCTATTTACTAAAGCTTTAAAAAGTTCATTTTTGGAGTTATGAAGTTATAATGAACTTTTTGCTATTTACAACAGCTGCACCGCCATGGAAATCACCCGTTTCCATGCCCATGCGGTAAAACTTCACCTGTCCTCGCCAGCCCATTGTTTTCAATGGGGCTGGCTATTTACTAACCCTCAGAGCGGAGTTTTATACCCTGCTCTGAGAGTTAAAATAACGCCATCTCAGACTGGCGTTCAGACTTCTCTTCCAGCAATCTTCCCATAAAACCCCCTTTTTCTCCCCCTAATAGCTGTTATTAGGTGGTATGTGTATGGGTAGACCGCTGGAATATTCATAAATACCGTTGTCATTAAAAAATTCAAATAAATTTTTTTTTTGAAAATGAAAAAACAATTAAAAAAACAGAAATAAGAAATAAAAGAAAACATAATAATAGCTTTAAATACTTACCGGACCGAAGACGCATCTGCCCGCAGGTGACGACCCCGACATGGAGAGCCTGCACATGCGCAGTGCTTCTCATGCTGGGACTTCATTTTTTTACAAAGTCCCAGCAGAGCCACTGCGCATGTGCAGACCTTCCAGACACACGAAGAAAGCCCGCGGTGACTGAAGAAAGTTCAGATGTCATCGTGGGACAGCCAGCGGAGGGTGAGTATTAGTAAATAGCCTGAACGTAGCTCAGAAGTTCTCAGAGAGCGAATTCGAACTTGTCTAAGCTACGTTCAGGCATTCTTAGTAAATAGAGCCCTTGGAACCTGCGGTGAGTGAAAGCGATGCACATGGACAACTCTTGTCGGGCACACTAGCGGGTCAGACGGCACTACTCCTTGGGTCAGAGCACTTTACAGTTGAAAGACTCAGAAACGAAGAACATTGGCTGTGTCAAGACCAGTGAGCTGTGGTTTAATGCCAAGCCTTATATAATAACATATTGAAATCAATCTGGAGCATTATATGTGTTCCTACAGTATGTCTGTTATTCACACCACTAATATCCATCATTGTTGTTTGCAAGAATAATATCTTAGACGGAAAGATTGACTACGACTTACTGATCCTAAACAAATTGTATTGGAGAGTGTATATTTATCTCTATATATGGCGATATATTGCACTTTCTGAAACTGAGGATTACAGCCGACATTCTGCAGTGGATTATTGATACTTTAATAACATATATACAGTATATTTGGGGCCCCACCAATAAGTTGTTAACGATATTGCTGAATAATATTTATTTTATATAAACAATTTATGTGTTTTAATATGTATATTGATATATGTGGATGATTTTATTATCTATTTTTAATTGATTTAATAAATGGTGGATTATATTCAAAGCGCAGTCCTTTTTTCTATTCGTTTTTTCTTTTAAGGAGGTGGTCTCTCCTAAGGTTGCTGCTGAATATATCCCACTATCTTGTTGGAAGACACCCCAGTGATTATTTTAAATTACCACTTTCTACCTGGCGCTGATCATTTTACCAAAGGATTTATCCTAGAGGTAGCTTTTTATTTACTACATCGTTCCTCACAGAATAACCCCTTCAGGCCTCAGTTTTGTATACTAAAACTTATACTGGCTATTTTATTTATAAAAAATATAACTTAAAATAGCAATAGAATTGGTAAAAAGACAATTCTTAAAAACTCTAAAAAAGTTACTTTACTCAGAGATAGCAGTACCCAACTGACCTTCCCTGGATCCGTTATGTGTGTAGCATTTATGGGCCGTATTCAGAGAACCGTTTTTTTTATGTACGCAATTATACGCACGGCCGGAGCAAGGAAACACCCACCAACAACCCCGACACTCCCCTCTCCCAGACGTGCTGTTGGGGAGTTATGATTCCCTAGACCACTCTGTTCTTTATGTGTGTACTTACGAGCGTATATGTGCTCCGTCTCTGCGATTCATTATAACCGCGCCTCCATGCGTTCATTTGAATGCCTCCCCCCACCCACGTTATGTAAATTTTCATGTGCGTAGAAACCATAGCGATCATCAGCTTCTGCATTCCCCATTGCTGGCCCGCATTCATTAGAGCGATCGGGAATGCAGAAGCTGATGTTCGCTGTATTACTAAATATCGGCACAGATTTTAACAATCCGCGTCGATACTATATATAACGCCATCTTAAGATGGCGTTAGCGGAAGTATTTCAGCGGTATCCCCATATACCCCCCTTTTCCACCCCCTAATAGCTGTTATTAGGGGGAAGGAAAGGAGGGGTATGTATAGGGAGACCACTGGAATGTATATATAAAATAAAAAAATATGAAATTTATTTTTTGTGTTTTTTAGAATTAATAATTTTTTTTTATAACACTTTTTATTGAGCTTTTTTACAACTGTCCAATAGAAACATATGGCATTTACTAATAAATTATTTTAATTATTTAAATACAAACTATAATTGAAATATATATTTTGCCCACCAGAATCACCAATGTGAACAAAACACCAATGTGTATTCCGGTGGGTAAAAGGGGGAGAAAAAAAAAGAATAAAAGTAAATAAAGAGTTAAACTTACCTTCCCGATGCGCTGTGTCTTCTCACTGAAGTTAAAGTCCTGGCGCATGCGCACTGTAGCAAACTTTTGGGACTTAACATATTTGTCCCAGAAGTTTGCTACTGCGTATGCAGGGACATCTACGAGCGGGACTGAGCGCCTCAGGCGGAAGGTCAGCAGGGTATTTTTGCCACTAATTAGGGGAAAGTTGTTTGTTGCAAACAGTCTCATGGTACTCAACCCAGGAGAGATGTGAGGACACCATTCCCTAGTGGTTGGGTCCGTAGGTAAGCCACCTTCCATGTGCTAAGATGAGCTTTATGATTTGGTTGCTGTTGGATGAGACCACTTTGCCTTGAGCGCCAATGTATTACTTTGTAGTTTTGAAGGTTAAGATAAGTGTTACCTTAGGCACTGAACCCCCCCTTGCCCCCATCTGCAAATTGGGCCTCCTTTTACTGCTGAATGTTCTAGCTTTAGACATTCAATAAATATAACCAATTTACAATTCGGCCCAATTTGTTAGTTAACTTAAATAAAACCATGTTCTCTTTTAAACACAGCTATTGTGTCCATGGACCTGATTCAGAGATTGAACATAAGAGAGGAAAGTTACTCCTAGGAAAAACCATGTTGATTTCAGGGGCAGTCAAGTTAATTATATGCTTTGCCTGCAGGGATAAATCTTTGAACTGGTTATTGTACACAGATAGTGACCTGCTTTACTATTACACTGAAATTTAGACATGGGCTGGGAGACATCACCTCTCATCTCTAATACTGTTTGCAACAGATGAAACATGGCTCCCCTGCAATCAACATGGTTTTGCCCAGGAGTAACTTTCCTCTCTTAATTTCAAGCTTCTTATTAATGTTTGTTTGGCTGTGTGGTGTCTGAGTGGAGCCTATGCCGTTTGCCATTTATTATCCCATATAAACCCCAAGGTTGGGAAGAGACAGGGATCGATGCAGTTTACTTATTTACTCTTTAAGATCCAATCAGTCTGAGGAGAGTGTTAGAGGAGATAAGGTTTATCAGCGACCTCAGAAGTATATTTTTCCTCTTTATCATTGGGAATTTCCACTCTCTCCCTCCTTTTAGTATTGCTTTTATGTGCTTGCGCTGTTGTTTTATCGTTGTTGCAGTGCAATTCACCGGGGAATATCCTTTGGGAGCAGCAGTGGTGAGGTGAGGAGTTTCTATTCTAACCTTGGTGGTGGTTTGGTCGCAGATGAGGGCAGCAGCACTGGGTTTCTTTTTATGGACTGGCACTGGTCCAGCGGGTTATTGGAAAAATGTATCATATGTCTCGGAGGCAATATTAAGGCACCCATTGAAGTGGGGGTGATAAGGATACCCCTTCTTCTTTGTTATCCATTAAGGAATTTTTAGCCCATTTGCTTTGCACTGCCTTCTTCTATCACCATCTTTCAATGTATATTTGTCATTCCTGTTTGTGGATTATTAATGTTATTGTTAATACATTTATGGACTCTGTATAAATTTCCTTTCATTTTCATTTTTATAGCAATGAAGGCCCGGATTCACAACCGCGGACGTATTACACATACGTCCTTAAATTACCGATAATAGCTATGCATGCGTAGTAACTATTTTACGCAATCTACATATCGTTTTGTTACCTATGTCTATGTGGTACGTAGCTTGTGTAATTCTGTACGAGCAGAGTTCCGTTGCATAACATCTGCTGTGCAAAAAGTGCAAGTGAGCTCGCTTATCAGGTATGTATGGTAAGAGACATGCTTACGCAATGGAACACAGCATCGGTCAGCTGCATTCCAATGCGTAAGTCCCTGTACTGTGCATAAACAGTACTAACGTACAGTCAACTAACTTACGCATGTGTTGTGTGTAAATTGGATGTATTTTTTATTCTGGATTCAGTCCCTTGTTAGGAGAGGAAGCAAGATAAGCTGAGATAAGGAATCCATACATTTTGTACAGGATACAAACTTCTGACAAGTGGACTGTTTCTGAGGGGTCCATTTAAAAAAAATATCCTTTTCATGAATTCTATATGCGCGTTCATTTCAGCGCTGGGTGCAATTGGAACACAAATCCGCTAAATTCAGATTTCTGAGTTCAATTTACTTTTGACTACTTCTGACAGGGGGCAGGTTGCATTCACAAGTAGGAGGGATTTATTATTTCAATGTACAGTAAAGGCTGGTATTTGTAGAGCCAATCCATCCAGACTTCTAAACCGTCTCCATTTTAAGGGGAAAAAGATCTGAAATGTTAAAGTAATGCTTTCATAAACATCCTATGTGTGATGTGGGTGGCCCTTGACAACACTCACCTCTTTAAAACCAATATTATCCAATAAGAAAGACACCGACAACGTAATTGGGAGCTAAAATTTTACTATTATTAAACCGTAACTATTTGATTTTAATTAGACTAACAAAGATCCAATATGATCTGTAAGTATTTACCGTTAAATTAAAAATTTTGATGGGGGGCATAGAAAGCAGGTTGATAAATTTGAAGTGAGCATATATCGACAATAAACATGACATCACACAAGATAATAACATCTTAATAAACTTAATATTAATAAACAACCCCCCAACCTGGCGCACTCTCTCATCCATTGGCATACACCTTATTTAAGTGTAAGAATTTAAGACCGCCCGCATGTGCACGCCTCTAGCCTCAGGCAACACCACCACAACTTCCAAAGGTCAAAGATAGGTACCAGCGGTAACTTCTTAACAGACCTTAACAGAGAGAAGATGCACCATAAACAAATAAACCAGGCCAACAAGATATATCAATATATCTATGCCTGCTTTCCGCCATCTACCTAAACCACTAATAACAAATCAAACAAACAAATGATTAAGGGAGGGAGGGTGAAAACCAGGAGAAAAGAGGCTGAGCCTAAAGCAACAAGGAATTATGAAACCTCATCCCCCTGCTGCTCCTCCCCTCAGGCTAAAGGGAGACCAATCAGAATAATTAGAGGTGAGTGTCACCAGTTACTACCCACCCACACAGGGAGTTTAATCTGCTTCATGTTAAATTTATTAACTCTCTGCTGCTCTTACTATACAAACTACTCTTGCACTACTTGTTTTCTATGTCCAACCTGCCACTGAAATGTTACAAGAAATCCCTTCCCAAGCACCTGAACAACACAGCCAAGGCCCTTCTCCCAGTGTGTTGAAAGAGCCCACTACATTAGGAGACTGGTTCCATCGGATTGACTGATACATAAAAATGGATGACCTCCTTTTGACCTTATCAGAAAAATACTAGGGATATGTAGTGTCTTGATTCTGCTGACATCAGACTCACCCAGGAATACCTATCCCAGATAGGTCCCCTATCTGGTCACCAAACCCCCTCCCCATAAACCCTATAAGTATGTCTTCCCCTCCCCCACTTTCATACATTAAAAGTTACTCATCAGTAGGGTACTTAGCTCTCTGCCCACCTAACGAAAGAAAAATAAAAGTGTTTGCTTGCAAAGTACAATGGCCCCATCTGTATGTTAGGTCATCAGCTATTATTGATTTTTACAGTGAAATTCACAATGTTATAAAAAATGTGAAAGTTTAATTCATTCTAAAAAAATAATTTATTTAAAAAAAAAAAAGTTATATCTATAAATTAGGAAAAAAAATCTGCATGAGGCCACATGTAGGTAGGATAAAATATAGGAGGGTTTAAAAAATATGTAAACGGATGAATAAAGAATAAAAATCCTTAATATGGGCTGTGTAGAGCCAAATAAGTAAAACAAAAATTGTTATGTAAAAGAGTTATAATTAAATACACCATCTGCTGTCTAGTATTTCACAATACAACAAAGAGATTTATAGTGACCTCTGCCACCCAATACAGAGCGATTACTAGTGACTGCCACCTAATATAGAGAGCATCCTAGTGACCTATATGTAGCACAGACAGTATTCTAGTGACTACTGCTTATTACTGTGAACATTCCAGTTCTTGTCAAATAAAAATGGCGCTGCTAAATGGGCTTAAGAAAATTTCCTGTAAAGCTGGGTACGTACTGGAAGTGTACTAACAATAAGATAGTGTTTAACCCGACTTAACTCACTATTTAAAGGAACGATGATGGAAACAAGACACCTACACACTAATGCTGGATCTGTGTAAAACTGTTCCCATAACCCACTGCTGCACCAAGTTGCACGCCCACAAAGGCAGAAAGATGAATGGGAATCGTTGAAATGAAGGTCTGGATAGAGAACACACTGAAGATTTCCACCAGATTTCACCGATCACAAAAATTATCATATGTTCTAAAAATCCAATCCCACCATGCAATGCTGTTTAGCACGATTCCGCAGTATCGTGGGACTGTACACACTGGTAGGATGTCGGAGCTATCTGGCTGTTATCGTGCAATCAGGACAATAATCGTCAGATAACCATCCAGTGTGTACACAGTTTAGGTCCAATGGCCAACCTGAAATTGGGAGCTCAGAGCGTGCGAGTGGTGCAAGGCACCCAGGGCCCATGGAGATAATGGGGCCCACAATCGCCTCCGCACCAGCAACTACCGCAGTGCCAGGGCCGGATTTTCCCGCAGGGGGCCTGACACTACGGTAGTGACTGGTGCGGTGGCAGCTGTGGGCCCCATTATCTCCATGAGTCCCGGTTCAGTGTGCGTGTGGGTTCTGCTGCTGGATGCCGGAAAATGGAATTGCTGCGCAAGCGCAGCATCTCATATCAGCACTTACATTGGTGCCACGCGTGGGTGAGTAACACAGTGCGGATCTGCAGCCTGAGAACTGCGTGGCCGGATCATCTTCCAGGTAAGTGTTTTAACTATTGCTGTGCCATCTCCAGGCCCCTAATATACTCCACATGTAATACATGTCATGAGATGGAACACTCTATAAAGCACGTGTGGGATATTTTATGTGTTTATGTATAGCTTATGCTGTAATGTATGTGGGATATATTAGAGTCTGGAAATGTCACACTACATACTGTGTATATATAGTGTGCCATTCCCAGACTCCTTATAAACCCCATATATTTTATAGAATGGGCCATTTCCAGACCCATAATAAAGCCCATATATACTTTATATAGTGTGCCATGTTTAGACCCCTAATATATGCAGCATATAATACATGGGGTATATTAGGGGTCAGTAAATGGCACACTGTATAAATAACGTGGGGTTTTTAAGGAGACTGGGAACAACATATACTATAATATATATATGGGGTATATAAGGGTCTAGAAATGTCATGCTATATACAGATATATACATAAATATGTGTAAAAATAAATATATACATACAGTACATACATAGGGCCTGATTCAATTAGGTTCATGGTCCACGATACACAGGAAAAAGTTTGCGGTGCACTTTTTCCCGTCTATTATGGTAGCTGATTTTTATGCGCGTCTCTATGAGGTGCGAATAAAAATCAGAAAAAAACCTTGCACAATTAGCTTTGCACCGCAAAATACGCGGGTGCGAGGATAATTGATTCGGGCCCAGTGAGTATAATTCCTAAACTCCTAGTATACCCCTACATATATTATAGTGTGCCTTTCCTGGAAACCCTAATATATTCCACATGTACTTTTTATAGGGTGTCATCTCTAAACCCCTAATATACCCCACATGTATTACATTTGGGTTATATTAAGGTGCCTGGACATGGCACACTATATAAAGTACATGTGGGGTATATTATCGGTCTGGGAATGGAACATGCTATAATATATGTGTGGTATTTTAGTGGTCTAGGAATGACTAGGAATGGCATACTATATGCTGTATATAGTGTGCTATTCCCATAATGTAAACAACATATATTTATTATAGTATGTGCCATGTCCAGGCCCCTAATATATCCCACAAGCATTGAAAACCCCATTTTTATTTTTAAAAAAAACAACAACTAAAAAACAACTGTGTTTGCCCCTGTTCTCCGCAGAGCACCCCATGCAACATCAAAACGTTACGCCGGCAATCGCACTCCCATGCTCCATGTGACCCAAAGTGACTGTGTAAAGAGACGATCACAGCAGCAGGTCAACAAAACACTAAATTTTCTCCACTTGCAAGATGAGTGCAGGTAAGTCTGTTTTCTTTTACAGTTTTTTGTCATTTTTTCCCTTTAATTTTGTTTTCATATTCCTGCCAGGGAGAGTGGCATCTGCAGCACCCTCCCTGATAGTTTAATATGTGCCTAAACTTTAAAACTCCAGCATTTGTGTAATTGCCACAAATAATATAATAAAAAGTCACCAATATTGTAATAGCTTATTAAAATATTGGTACCTATTTTTATTATATTATTCCCATATAGGGGTAAATCCAGACCTAAGTGCTAGTTACATTTGAACGTGTAGTGTATTTATGCATAGTTTCTATGCACTCCCCTTGGTTGTATGTACTTTGGACGTTTTATGCTGCCTGAACTCTACCTTAACTTTTCCTAGCGTAAGTACTGAAGTACGTAGTAAATCTACGTAAGTGAAGGCCTAACCCTGCCCATACTGTATGATTTAAATGTCTCCCCCCCCGCCTAACTAATGTAATTACGTGTGTCGTATTGCTATCCCCGCCCCTTCAGTCGCATTTACGTTAATGGTAATCGATCAGCGTTACGTTGCATAACATTTGCTGCGTGCATGCGCAGTAAATACCAATTGCCGAATTTACAACTTTGGCTACCGTAAAATTGCTAGCGTACTTAGTTTAGGATCTGGCCCATTGTCATTACACAAATAATAGACCTATACAGAGAAAAGTAAATCATGGGGGGGGGGGGGCCCAAAGCATATTTTTGCACCTGGGCCCATGACTCGCTAGTTCCGCCTCTGGTTCAGATCAAATATTGCTGTTTGCATGATTCATGAATAGAAAAGAAAACAAATTTCGAAAAACAAAAATCCAGCCGTGACAGTGTCACTTCAGAGAGGGTTTAGCTCCGTTCTCAGAGACCCCTAACCGAGACATGGAAAACCTGAACTGTTAAGTGTCCCTGAGGACCAAGTTTGGGAAACACTGGTTAGACTTAGCATTATATGTGTGTAGCTGTTTAAAAGTTAATAAAATATATATTCTAAATTATTCACAGTTTGATTATAGATAAAAGGATTACTCACCTATTAGACTTCTTTGTCTCTAGTGTACAAAGATTCCAGGTTCTGCCATTAACAGCTAGTGAATTGCATGTTCTAACACACAGCTTCTTCCCTCACTGACTGTACACTTCCTGCTTTCCAAACAGTTTCATTTCTCAGCATTTACAGTCTTTGTGGGTGTGACATTTCCGTACAATGGATATCTCTTTATTGTAAAGTGAAACTAAATATACTATACAGACATGTTTAAAATAAATATACTCTGATGATGTATTGATACCCTACAATTTTTTATCTCGATGTATACAATATATCCCATTGTGACCTTTGTACCTTTATGTGACACATTGTATTGTGTTTAAATATTTGTTATATATACACACTTTTATGTACTGAATTTGAACTTCTAATAAAGAAAGTTTAAAAAAAAATAAAAAATACTTGCATTTAAACTGAAATAAATAAATAAATAAATATACTCACATTATTCATTCTGATCAAATCATAACTTTTTATTGCACTCATCTGATCCTGTGTGACCTGTTTGTTTCAAAGAATAGGATCCAGATGTATGATCCCACTGCTCTTGGAGCTTCGATGCCAGATCCCCACTGTCCCCAGCATTATGCAGGGCAGCCAAGAGGAATTCTGGGCTCCAGTACAGCAACTTCTTGATTATTAGAAATAGTTGATTATTATTACAAATATATTTATGCTGTCAAGGGGAGGGGGGTGTGCTCAAAATGGGCATGTCTAGCAGGATTAAATCACTAGGCCACCCCTCTACAGAAAAAAACCTGCATGTGCAGCGCTCGCCTGCCGGAGCATGACTTATCTCCCCGTTTTCAGGACAAATATATTTATATCTTAATGAATAATTTAATAACATTCTTTGATTGTAAAGCACTGCATAATATGTTGAAGGACATAATGGACCGTATGCAGAGATTCGTTTTTTTATGTATGCAATTATACGCACGGCCGTAGCAAGGAAACACCCACCAACAACCCCGAAACTCCCCTCTCCCGGACTCTGTTCTTTACGTGTGTACTTAAGGGCGTAAATGTGCTCCGTTCATTCGATTCTTTATAACTGCGCCTCCATGAGTTCATTTAAATGCCTTCCCCCACCCACTTTTATGTAAATTTGCAAGTTTTTATTTCTATACCGCCCATCCGCACGTATACCGATCCAACTGCGGTTCACATGCCTGTGCCTAATGCACTTATAAGCGTATATTCAACGTAACAGGTAAATATAGTTACTACGCACGCGCAGTTGATCCGATCCTAACAATACGCACACAAATCCATGCAAAAATGGTTCTCTATACAGCCTAATGTATTGATTATATTTATGATATTCATTGAAAGAGCAAAAAACAAAATGTAATATAATTCAGGCTACTAACTTTCTTCTTTGTCTTTTTCAAAATCACATGGCTCTGTATGTATACATTGAATGTCTCCAGCCATGTTTTTACTCCTCTTGTATGTTTCAGCTATACTATGTGGCCCCTTGTATGCCTATAGCCCCTTTATATATCTACTGTGATCTTTTCACATTCCTTTTAAATCTTCAGAAATAATTTCACACTCCACATCCTCCCTTGTATGTTTCCAGCATTCCTTTCCCTTCAGCCCCTGGCCATTTCTTTTTGCTTCCTTTAATTGACCTACCTTGACTTTGCTGAATCCCTGAATGTCCTCTCGGTCACTTCTCCGCAGCTCTCTGCTCAATGAATGATGCTAATGTGACCTTGGTGTCCATGTCCCCCTGGCATGCCCAGGCCCGGGTAAATAGTATCTCCTTATCCCCCTATTGGCGCCCCTGCCGTTATGTGCAGATGAGGTGAGACGATAGCCAGCATGTATGAACTTACAATCTATTGGAAATACCTTAAAATTTACATGCTGTCCTCTTTTAAGATGTAATAGTTTAACGGGTGTGTGTTCGATAGTGCCGTTCTCTCCCATCCAGTTTCGAACTAGCTGGGATATTGGTTGCTTATGCCTCGAAGGGGCATAACATTCGATCCCCGAGCACCGAACATAGTGTTCCGATAGTTAAGTCTAAAAACTAACCCCAACTCTTCCCCTAATTCTGAACCTAACCCTCCCCTTTCATTACCCTAACCCTCCCTTCCCTGTAGCCTAACCCTAACCCTCCCTTCTCCCTAGCCTGACTCTAATATTCCATTCTCTATAGCCTATAGAAGTAGCAGTTATATCCGACTTTGTTATAACTGAAATGATGACGTCATAAACACTAGAGCGCTCACTAGAGCCCTTTAATGTAAATGATGTCATCATTTCTATAAAAAGGTGCCCTCTAGTGTCCGAATGGTCATTAGAAGCGGCGCTGAAGAAGAGGAAGGAGCCTGTCATCGGGGCAAGTGCCAGAAGAGGTCAAAGAGCAGAAGGAAGGACCAGATCATCATCTTCAAGCAACTGGACAAGATTCTTCTAGCAACTGGAGAAGATTATCTGCAAAGAAAGAAGAAACTACAAGCAACTAGTCCCAAGAATGATGACAGCTAAACAGTGAGTGTGAAATTATTTTATTGCCTTTATGCAACACACATTACTTTAAAATACATTTATTAATAAACAGTGTGGCCACCTGGGGTAATTTTACAGAGTAGGGGGCATTATTATGCAGTGCAAATGTATATTTTAGGCACACATGTATGTACATGTATTTGTATGTTTTTTCCACACTGTATTTTTTTTCCGGCACCGGATACAGAGCAGCATGCTTAGAAGGCTTAACATGCTGACGCTTATATTACTACAAGGCTCAGCAATGCTGAGCCTTGTAGTTTTATCAGCGCAGCCATGCTAAGCATTCCAAACATGCTGCGCTTCTGATTGTTTCTTTGTTTGTTTTTTTAAACATAAAGCAACAGCGATTTTTCCAGGAAAATTGCTGTGCTTTTCTTTTATAAATATAGGAGTGGAGACAGATCTATTTAATTGCTTATGGTCCTGTCTTAAAATTGGGGATTTCTGGCATGCTGTGGTGGAGTTTATTAACAAACTAGGTATCTCTTTTAGACCCATCCAGCAATGGGTGTTCTGGGGTTTATATGATCAAAATTCCAATCAAACCCTCACAAAAGGTAATAAGAAGTTACTTCTGATAGTCACAGCAACTGCGAAAAAGGCAATTCTATCACAGTGGATTCCATTCGACCCCCCATCTTTGTCTATGATGACTAATAAATTATCCTACTTCTATCAGATGGACTGGATAGAAATAGGGAATAAGAAAGTAAAATATGTGGAACAATATTGGGACACTTGGGGCCTGATCCAGAGCAACGCTCGCAAGCGAGCGTACGCTCATCGTAAGCGAATTTTCGTCAAAAAATTCGCAATGCGCATGCCCAGTATGACAGGTTCCGGTCGCCCGCGCGTCATGAGCGAATAGCGGGCGTATCGTTAGCGTATTTTTCGCTCGCCGGGCGTATTTTTTTTACGATGGTCGGCTGGGCGCCCGTTTTACTACAGGGAGGCGGGGATAGCCATTTAAATTGTACAGTATGGGCGTGCTAAGTGTATTTTCTCAGCGTATTCTCTGCGAATTTTCGTACGGCCGACGGTCGTACCCAGTGTAGGGTATAGCCGCCGTAAGCAGGGACTTTACTATGGGAGTGCTAGGGGCGTGTAGGTTGATACGACGAGCGTACGTTCGCATTCGCCCGTCGTTGCGAATTTTCGTAGCGCTGGATCAGGCCCTTGGTCACCGTACATCAGTACTTTGCCACAGCATTCCAGAGATTTGCTGCAAAAAGCTTTTCAAAACACCTCATGGTACAATTTAAAGTTATTGAAAGGCCATGTTCCCTTTTAATACCAGTCTTAACCAGGAGATATGGGGTTACTATGGGGTATAAACATCAAATGTATATACTTATATACTGTATGCTGTATTTCTTATAAATGATGGGCCTGATCTAGACCTCTGATCATGAAACGCTCTTGTGCATAGCATCTTTACGCCGGCGTAACTATGATGCACTCCCCTAGGCACTCCCCTTATTCGTACTTACTTTAGCCGCCTTACGCCGGACAAACCCTACTCTAACTTTTTTGATCATAACCGCGGGCGTCCGTAAGCTGCTTGCGTAGCTTGCGACACTTAGCAAACCCATACTGTATGATTTAAATGCCTCACCCCGCCCTCGGTGCGTACTTACACATTTCGTGTGGCAGGCACGCCCCCTCGAGCGTTGTTATGAGGCTGGTACGCTCAAGGCCCATACGCTCAGAATTTCGTTGCGTAACATCTGCTCCACGCATGCGCAGTAAGTACAAATGGACGTAAAAATGCACCAGAGCATAGGTCTGGATCAGGCCCCATGTAACTAATCTTGGATTGTTATAAGTTCATTGGATATTGCCCATATATGCATTGACTCAGAATGTTATGTAATCTTTCAAAATAGTTAATAATTATTGTTATGTTTCTATGAATGACTTCCAATAAAAGTGTTATAAAAAAAAAACTGTTGTTTATCATGTGATCTGCTTTACCTAGGATACAACTAACCTGAGCTAATTTTTATTGAAGCAAAAGCAGTGGTTCAGAATGAAAAACAAACACACAAAGTCAATTCTAACTTGTCTAGTTGTTAACTAAACATACAGGTATCCCTCAATATATAAAGGCTGTTCCTTCACATTGTTATTTTGAACTGATTTTTATACCAAGGGCTTAATTTACTAAACTGCGGTAAAGAGCTAATGCCCATAGCAACCAATGAGATTCTAGCTGACATTCTCTAGTATCATAGGGCCTGATCTAGACCTACGCCGCCCGCCGTAGTTACGGCGGAAGGATGCGTAAGATCGACAGATGTTGCCCGGTGTAGTAAGAGTTTTTATTTAAGCAAGATCGGGCGTCCGTAACTACAGTGTAGTTACAGTTGAAGGTAGGCGGGGGGAGGCAGACAAATTAGGAAGGGAGGGCTGGGTTAGGTCGTTACGATCATGTGGCCGGCGTAATTACATTCTGTTATGCCAGCTGCAGTTCAGGTAGGCCTCAGCCAGCGTAACAGTGTGTAATTACGCCGGGCACAGGGGGAGTGTCGGGGGAAGTGCATGGATCAGGCCCATACCCTCAAACTATACCGATTTGGCTGGCACAGTACCGGTTTTTAACGGTCTGTACCGGCAGAAGGGGCTGCACCGACTTGTACACATAATGCTATAAAATTATCCCCCATAATAGAGCTTTATATGCCCCATGAGAGAGATATTTACTCCTCCTTAATTTTGCTCAATTTATCACACATAGTAGGACTTAATGGAGCTGATTAAGAGCTGCACTAAGCTGTCAGTGTAGACCTGAGCAATACCATGTTGAACTGAAAGGGGAGGCAAATTTTAATCGTGAAAGTAGCATTAGAATTGAGAGGTGAATTTTCTTAGGTCAACTCTAATTTATAAATTAAACATAAAGCTTTGCAGTATGTGATTTCTATGTGCCAAAGCAAAGTATTTTTCCTGCATGCAAAAGATTTAAAAATAATTAGCACCTCTCACATTGCAAAATGGTTTAGCCGACCTGTACACTTGCAACTATTTTGCCCTTTCTCCCAAACTCTGGAGTTGGGAGAACAGTTGTTCTTGGGGTAGAGTGCATATCATTTGTGTTTATTTTCTGTGTGCCTGCTTTTGAATTGAACTGCATGTCTAAAATAGGTTCAAGTATACATTGGACCAGAGTCTGTTGGCTGTGTAATTACATAATTACCCTCTTCACTACTTGAATCTTAATGTACTTAACCCAAAATCTGTGATGATATTCCTGCATTACTGCAATATACACACTCAGTTTAAAAAATAAACAACTTCTATTGGTGCTCTCTAAATAAGGTCACAGAATAGGTTTGAAGATTTTCAATTTGTGTTTGAATTTATGTATGTTGACTGATAATTTTAATTTGTAAAGAGAAATACAGGCAAAAAGGAAGTGAAAACCGCACAGACATAGAGCTCACCAAATAAATGATCGACAATGAAATACGGGGTGGGCACTACCGATAATTGTCAAAATAATTAAAGAGAACAGGGAATTCCCAAGGGGAAAAAGAGAAATGAGCAGACTTAACTATTAATTGAGTGAAAAAACATTTTAAATAATTTAATTAAAAGATATGTTTTAAAGAGAGTGGCCTGGATTCAGAGTTTTACTATTCAGAGGTGCGTGTTTCTTTAGATAATAGCTACTCTCCTTGTGATTTTCAGAATATTAATACTTTAAATGGTCAAAGACATGGGAAAAGACAAAAAAACACCTGCAGAAGAGGGAAATTGGAACTAGGAAAACATCCTCGCAATCACATCTACATCCTTTCTTGAAAGTGCAGGTCAGCCCTTCTATTCTTCTCCAGTATCCCCGGTGCCATCGGAGGAACAGGATTGTACACCTCAAATACCCCCCATCTGTTGGGGTGTTTTGACCAACTGAGAGTGGAGATTGGGGAAATCCTAAATCATGTTCGATCACTGCCATCCAAACAAGACTTGCAGAACATTGAGACACGCCTTATGGAGTCTATCAAACAAGAGGTCACTAATATCTAAACCCACATAGCATCCAGAGTTACATCCCTTGAAAAGGAAACCACAGATGATATACTCTCCCAAATGTGAGAGGCAATGGTTCACCACTCCTGCTTACAGTCTTTGCAACTCAGAACGGATGATTTAGATAATAGAGGCCGGAGGAACAATATACGAATAAGGGGCCTCACTGAAGACATTCCACAAATGGGACTCACTGAAGCCCTTAACAAAATTTTTGGAGAGATTTTGGGCCTGGATCCTGAGGAACACATTCAATTTGATAGGGCACATAGGGCCCTCAATCCGAAAAGCCAAGAGACGCCATCTGCAAAATTATTTCGCTCAGAAAGAGGAAATTCTCAGGAAAACAAGGAACCGAGATGCTGTAGAGTTTAATGGAGCTCAACTCCAGATTTTTCATCATCTCTCGTGGCGCACTCTCCAACAGCATAGAATTCTCAAGCCCCTAACAGATCTGCTTCGTGAACGTAACCTAGTGTACAGATGGGGCTTT
>WWET01005785.1:18140-29542 GCA_011038615.1 Limnodynastes dumerilii
TCCCTTCAGGCAAACAACATATACTCCACACGCATGCTGAGCTAGAGGACTTTTGTAGTTGTCTAGACATCACTAAACCCAATTTACTGGATTGGCTGGGCCTTGACCTTCCAATGGGAATTCCTCCACCTCTTCCTCACAGGGAACCTTGGAATACCGTCAGGAGATCCCGTAAGAGAGCCACAGAACCTGGTTTAGATGGATCATCTACAGTCACATGAATCATTTCCTTGGAGAAATCTCCATATTACTATTCTAACTTTCTGAAACTTACCTTTTAGGGGATCCTCAAGACTGCTGGATATAGATCCCTTTCTCCCTTAGAGAAGTATTTATTTTGAGATATGGGAAATATAGACTACCTGCTCCAAAGGCCTACTCAGGGCTACTTACATTCTTATGGTCACCTTGGAATATTGCTCAATTATTAGACATGGAGTCAATAGACTGTTTATAGCATCCCATGTCACTTCTCAGGTTCACAATTTAGCCTTATTACTAACTCCCATGTGCTGTTTATCTAATCTCCACTGGTTGCTCTATTTATATATGTTATGGTGTAGTTGCTTATTTCATGTAGATATGTTTCCTGGCCCCATTCAATCCAGGAATCTGTACCCCATTACCGGTCATACTAGATACACCTTAAATATTTTGGATTTAAAAAGACACTATAGGTAGGGCTAAGGTTTAAGTTAATAAGTGTTTTTTTGCATGGGTTGTATATGTTGTTTGCCTGTCTAGACCCGGATACTATCACCCACCTTCATTATCCCTTCCCCCTCCACTGTTATGACCGTTATAATATTCCTATAGAACTATCTTAATTCCTGGGGGAAAAAAATAATTAGCCTTTACATAGCTAAGACAATGGAGCACTAACCCCCCATGATTCCCCACACTTTGTCCGTCCTGGACAAAGGCACTGGCTGGTCCAGTACCCCCTCTCTGGGTGGGGTGGCTTCTGCCATTTCCCTTCACCCGGATGTGGATTATTTAGGTTTATATTTCTAAATACTGCTTGCATAATTGATAACTTTGTTTACCGTTCTTTTTTGTATACCTTTTACCTTTTTCTGTCTTTTCCCTCTCCCCACCCCAATCGCAACAATGGTTTAGTCGCTTACCCCTATTCATCAGAAGCTGCTTTGAGTGGAGATCTGGACAGCTTCCCTTACACATATATCCTAATGGCTGACAAGTTACATGTCGTGACCTTAAACATAAAAGGCCTCAATACACCAGAAAAAAGATCCACCATCTTAAACTTCCTACACTCTATGGAAGTCATAGCCTCCATTGGAACGGAAGTATGTACTAAATCTAGAGACACGTGGTACGTTTGGATGGAATTTAAGACCAAAGACCAATTTAGGACCTAATACCAACAGGTTTAAGAGAAGATTCGGTATATAGGTAGGTCTAAACATATGATGTATTGTAATAGGGAATGCTAGGATAGCTAGAAACTTGATGGAGCTCTTATTGAGGCTACTCCCTTCGATTTACACAATCTATATCCTATAATAAAGTGCCTGTGAACTCATCTATTCATTTTATCATTGACAAGCATTGTATGCGAAATCCCCCCCCTCTTCCTCACCCCTTTTTACCCTTTGTTCTGTCTTTTCCCTTTTCATTCCACCTCTGCTTGCTTTAACTCTACTGTTTTGGCATTTGTACTATGATTATTACTGCTGTATTTTCTATTTTGTTGGAAAATTCAATAACATAAAAAAAAACAAAAAAACCCTAATGGAACGTCGCAAACTATGTCCTGCACACAGGACATCCCAGCGCTAATGACAGTTGTACTGTCATTGGGGCATACTTATACCCTTTGCCACAATGATATTTCCAACGCTGGCAAAGGGTGTAAATATACCCCAATGACAGTACAACTGTCATTAGCGCCGGGATGTCCTGCGTGCAGCACATAGTTCGCGATGCTCCATTAGTGTTTTTTTTAGGGTGTAAGCGTAGGCTGTTTAGCAGCCACAGGACTGCACTGCATGGAATATTTAAATGAAAAAAACGCCCTTTTTTTCTCATTTAAATATCCTTTCAACAGGCACAGTGCAGTCGGATGCGATCACAGACGAATGGGTACAATTGCACCCATCTTTCTATGCGCGCTCCCAATGTGGGCATGCGCAGTGTACATTTTTTCTGCGCTTCCTTCTTAAAAAAAGGCTGAAGCGCAGCTCTGAATCCAGGCCAGTATCTTTGATTCAAGACCTCAGGTGGACTATACTTGTAACCCTATTTATTTCTTCATTATATTATTTTTCTTATAATACTGGTGTGCACCCACAAAATAGTCTGCTTTTTTCATCTTTTCCCCTTTGGAATCCCCTGTCGCATTCATTTTAATTTGTAATTTTTCAGCTTACTTTGATACATTAGGCATTGTAATAATTCATTATTATTGTGAAACAGGCTGGAGTGAAAAGGTGATTGTTTCTAAAAGTACAGTAGATGTAGGCAGGACAGAAAAAGGACACATCACAGAGATAACAATGCAGACAGAGTAAAGGTGACTGATAGAGGTGTTACTCTGATAGCCAGGGTTGCCGACTTTTTAGAGCTTCCCTCCGGGAGAACCCAGAGGGAAGCCAAAGATTTCTGCAGGGGTGGGGCTTAATGACACGATTTATGCAAATCCTGTCATTAAGCCCCGCCCCTGTCAATCACTCCTGTATTCTCTTGTGTTTCAGGGGATGGACGGGGCTTGATGACATCATAAAGCCCCGCGCATCCCTAGTAACGCTAGGGATTACAGAGTAATTGATGCCTGATACATAGTGCTAAACTGTTGCCATCATATCCTGGAAGAGGGAGGGAAAAGTTTGAACAGGAGTTAGCCCGAATCATCAAACCCCTTGCACACTGGAACCGGAGGGACCTCGAGAACAGTTTCATTATCGGTTAGTGGAGGAAAACAACTACAGCGGTAAACTCTTTCTATTATTAATGATACTACTGCTCCTTTCAAATTGAACCCTACAAATCTTCCCACTTTAAATTGGAATTAACTGTTCAAATCAATTGCAGTGACTACCATTTCCCCGGTTTTGGCCACCCGAGGAATTTTTTCATCTCTATGCAATATACTAACTGATGGATTTTCAGTATAAACTAAGGAGCATTATATCCAATAACAAGAATTGAACACTTGAAACAAGAATCTTTAACTTGGATATATATACTCCGGTCATATTTCTGTCTATTTTTTTTTTTTAAATGTTTATTTATATGTATTTCTTATAATAAATGTGATTTGTTTTATGCAGATTATTTGAGACAACTAGTGCTTTTATAACAAATTGTGAGCAATGCATCTTTTGCTTTTGATAGTAATACAAGCGCCACTTGTTTTCTTTTTTTCCCCCCAGTAACACGTTGTGACAATACTTTTAAAGCCTCCTACTCTGCTAATGGTAGGGACTTTATTAAAGCTTCCCAGAAAGGAGCAAATTATGCATTTTTGTGAGCACTGTGCTTGTGATTTCTCTATTTCTCATGGAGGAATAAATGATGTAAAAGTCCACATGGCCACTGCCAATCACAAGTCTAATGCAGAATTAAATAAAGGTTTAGACTCATCAACAGCGCTGATGAATGTCTGGGCCAAACCACAGAACCCAGTAAATGATGCTGCAATAAAAGCTGAAGCTCTTTATCAAGGATAAGCATAATTTACCCTTTGCAGTAAGTGACAGCTTTAATAAGATGGTTTCCAAAATGTTCCCTGACATTGAGATAGAGAAAAGATATTCATGTGCACACACAAAAGCTAGTCACTTAATTCAGTGCATTGGAAAGGAAAGTATTAGTGAAATAAAAAATCAGCTGATTACAGAATCCAGAGATGAAGTAAAGTGGTATGCCCTTAGCACTGAGGGAGTCTGATAATGACGATAAATACCTCCCAATACTGATAACATATGAACATGCTGATGGGTTAATTAGGACTCGGTTTCTTGACATGCCCACAATAAATTATGTAAATGCAAAAAACATTGCAGAAACTGTGGAGACATGTTTTTCTACTGTCCGACTTAACAATTGTCTGAACAATTGTTCAGCATTTGTGTCTGACAATGCATCAGTCACGATAAGCAAGCACAGGGGTGTCCTTAAACTGCTTCAAGATAAACCTGCAGTTGGAGAGATCTATGGAGCAGGCTGTGCTTGTCACCCGGCACATCTTGCTGCCACACAGGGAGCAAAAAGCTTTGTCATTTGATCCACAAGATTTTCTAGTGGATATTTTTTTTTATCATTTTGACAAAAGTGCCAAAAGAAAGGAGTTGCTAAGAGAAGATATTTTGTTTTGCAATGAAACAATAAAAAAAGCGTTTAAACGTGTCTACTCGTTGGTTAAGCAAGTCTCGTACACTTGAACATGTGCTTGAAATTTGGGATGGGCTACGGTGCTGTTTTTTGACTCACTGACAAACCCACTTCATACAAACGACAGAAGATGGACAAAACCCCTATGCCCAGGGAGAAAAGGATGTGAAGATTTTCAAAAACCCAGTCTATATATTATATATTTTGTTTTTACATGCAGTTATGCCCAGATTTGAAAACTTTAACATTTTGCTTCAACGTGAAGATCCAATGATACACCGACTACACCCAGCTATGATGAAGCTGTACCTAGATTTGCTTGGATGCTTGCTGCAACCTTCTGTTAGTCCAGAAAACAGTAGAAATCTTCTTGATAGTATTGTCACTGAAAATTTACAAAAGCCTGAAGAAGATTTGTTTATTGGTTTCTCTGCAAGTCAGCTGATAAGGAAGGAAAATCTTGCCGGATCCTCTGAAGTCATTACATTTTATTCTGAGGTGAGAGGATTTTTTGAGAAGTCACTGAACTATTTGAAACAAAAGTTCCCTCTCAATGATCCTGTTTTGAAGGCTGCTGTTGTTTTTTATCCTAAAGTTAGATTGATGTCCACTTCTTCAATGATTGAGACATTAATTGAAAATTCCCAGATGTTATTCCCTTAAACAAGGCTGACCAAATTCTCATATAGTTTACATCCTATCAAACTTCCCTAAATCTATCTATATTCACTGAAGAGGAGAGAATTGATACATTTTGGCATGGTGTAGCAGGGCTTACAGAACCAGCAACTGGGCAATCCCAATTTAAATTGCTTTCACAGTTAGCTAAATATATCCTGCTCATTCCACATAGCAATGCTTTTTATGAAGGTATAGTTAGTATGGTCAGGAAGAACACAACTGAGGTACGAAGTTCCCTTGGAAAATCAGTGGAAGGTCACTTTTGAAGTGGAGCCTATGCAGACACTACAGACATCAGGAACAACCTCTATGCTATATTGGCCTCCAAAATTAATGTATTTAAGAATACACTATGCACAATGTGGTCCCTATCAAGTGATCTGCTGCATATGGCAAAGTCAGCAACATACAAGAGTTTAACATCAAGAAAAGAAGCACAAAATTAAGATTTAAGAAAGTTTCTTTATGTTCTGTTATTTGCTGCTATACAGAAATTAAGTTGTCTGTTTTTGTTAGCATAATAAGCTAATTGTTTTCTTACCTAAATAATGTATTGACAGAAAATGCTTTATGATTGTTACATATTATTTTATGTTATTTATTTTAAGCAAGCATTTACAGAGTTCTGTATAATGTACAATATATGGCTAATTTATGTAAGGCTGTGTAAATTATCAATTATTACAGTTAATGACTTTTCTGATAATAGGAAAAGGATGATAGGGAAAGACATATACCCAGATATAGAATAGTAACACTTCCTTGCGCCTTTCACTGAGCAGCATATACAGCAGGGCATACACAGCACAGGATACACAGCGTGGGATACACAGCGCAGCATACACAGTGTGGCATACATAGCGCAGGAGGGGCTTTACAAAAAAAAAAAACAACTTTGCCCCGAGAGTCTGATCTCTCAGGACAAGTTGTGAGATGGGCTGGACAGCGGGACAGTCTCCTGAAAGCAGGACTGTGCCGCTGGAATCGGGACACTTGGGAGCTCTGTTACTGACCCATAAATAAAAGTAAATTAACCCTTGAGGTACTCATGATGCTGACTGCGCTTGGTATGAAGCAAAACTAAACTCCATCCGAAAAGAGTTGCATGGGAGAGGGCCAGAAGAGGGGAAACACCCAGAGGCATGATAAAGAGAGGTCTAATAAGGCCCCAACTCAATAGAGGTGACCAGTGTACAGTATACAGACCAGTGAGAGAGCTGGGCAGGTATTACCTCCAGCACAGGTGATTGGCCTCACTCATGATGACTTACATGGGGCATAATGTTCTTATAATGGAGGCTCCAGACTTACAGAGGAGCTTATTGTACAGACCAACACCCAGTGTTGGAGCAGGGACTGAGCAACTTGTCCTGCCATTTATGTATGGGAAGGTAAAGGATTAATGTGGACACTCCTGGAGATAATCTGCAGGGAGTGGACAGTGTTAATGTGGAAACTGAAGGAGATGATCTGCAGGGAGTGGACAGGGTTAATGTGGAAACTTGAGGAGATGATCTGCAGGGAGTGGACAGGGTTAATATGGAAACTTGAGGAGATGATCTGCAGGGAGTGGACAGGGTTCTCAGCACTTTTCAGCGCTATTCTTTCTCTGCTGCAGGCATTAGTTCTCAGTTATATTGCTGGAGCTCACTCATCAGCTTCTCTTTTTAAATCATCCTTTAACATCCCTTCACTGTCAGAGCGACAAGAAACCTTGCCTGCTGATTTAGTATGCTCGAGTTCTCTTGTATGTTCTGGTTCCAGGTCCTGACTCCAGTCCTCGGTTCCAGTTGTCCAGTCTTCAATTCCTGCATTTCAGTGACTTAAGTTTCAGCTTTTGCCTCTGGTGGTTATATCTCCAGTTTTCAGCTGTTTTCCATTATTCCTTGCCTCAGTAGTCACTCTTACGCTACCTCCTGCAACCCTCAGTTCCAGCCCACCATCTTGGCATCTGTGTGCTTGTCTAGAGGGCAGAGACCTGCTACTAGCCTGCAGCTAAGACCATCCCTACCATCAGCGGCTTTGGTGTACACAAGGCTTGCGGTTAGACTCCACACCACTGGTCCTGAGTGGTCTGCTTACAATCAGGTGCATGACAGTGATGCATTCATAATTTAATCTCAGATTTTATACCTGAGACACTCACACAGTCTTGACCTGGAAGCATAGGATTAAGGAATTGGGGAATTGGATATCTGTAGCTGGGATCCTTTTTTTTTTAATAATGACCTTAGCAGCATTTATCAGGTTCTTTAGGGTATTTATTCCATAACATCCGATCTGTTTTGTATACTGCACAAATGGAGTTATTTATTAAACGAATGAAACTTTTTTTGCACATTTTTTACTAGTATATAATCAATTTTTACTACAGTAATCAATTCTTCCACCAGGTGTCATACTATAAACTCATGTCATAAAACTACATGATTGTAATGTGATAGAAGAGTTACTGAAAAGGTAATATACTCAATAACATGTCAAAAACTAGGGAATTAGTAACACCTCCTGCACTCTCCTGTAGCAGCAACAGTCTACGGTGTAGGGGTGTTCTCTCCGCCCCCACTAACCAACCCTCACACTATCTCTATCACATGGACAGAGGTAGAGTAGAGGATGAATTATAAATAGTAATCAGAAAATCACCATAGTATCCAAAGCGCTAACACCTATAGACTAAGGGATATTGTATAAGTAGGTACAGTATATATACAACACAGACCTTGGCTTCTGTCTATTTCAATTTCAATGTTCAGTCCTTTTAAAGTCCAGAAATCCTCCTTCTGGATGGTGCCTTCATACAACAATAGTTCATCCAAAATTGCTTGTTCCAAAATTGTCGGATATGTGCATAGAAAGGGAAGGAGGAAATATATATAGTGAAGTACGTTGGTTCACCCCTTATCCTTCTATAATTCCTGACTGCACTCACAAAATGCAAAGGCTTAACAGTTAGTACAGACTATCTTCAACTGGGGATTTGTCCCCCCACAGTCATATGATGTTATTCTAATACAATCCCAACTGATAGGTATCCTACTTGCAAGATGTTTATTATTTCATCGCGAAAAACAGTCATCAAGCTTCTCCAGGGGCTCCCCGATACCTATAAAAGATACATGAGTTTTCATAACTTTTTAAGAACTACCTGGCAATATTTAAGAACATAGGACTGTGCCCAGATCCCCACACGCTTTTTGAATGTGCAGGTGTCTGAAAGTTTGCATCGAAGAGGGGAGAGCTTGTCCCTGTCACTCCCCTCTCTCGTACGGAGTTCTGCACACATCCTTCTGCAAGAATCTGCATCCGATCCATGCGGAACTGCTGTTCCCCACCCACATCCCATTAGCCTGTATGGCAGGGATTGGGTATGTGGAAGTGAAGGACCAGCCACTTCCACAGATCTTCTAATGTATGGAGCTGAGTTTCGTACGTTACAGTTTACGATTGTGTGTCATCTGGTGCACTCTTGTGCCGATGTTACTTGTCAGGAGACTTTCGCAAGTCCCATGATTTACTTAATTCTGGATCCAGCCCACAGTTATAACAATTCTATAACATTACATAACATGTAATGATTCTGTTAATAGTAATCCATAGAATCATAGAATTTTGATGGCAACTTGGCTGCAGTCTGCCCTTTCCACCCAGACACCGCCCTTCCTGTGAAGCAACCCTTCCTCAAACCCACCACCCACTAGTAATTCTACAGAGAACACTTGTCACTCACTCACTTATTGAGCCACAGTGCTGCCCAATAACCACTGCGTATGTTAAACCATGCCTGGTTGCCCAGAAACCCCACATATTGAAAATTGAAAAAAAAAAAAATTGAAAAAAAAAAAATTAGAAAAATGTGCAAAAAAAGGAAACTTTGGATTACTGGCAAACTCTGGTTCAATGTGTAATGGGAGACTCCCGAAATTTGGCCAGTTATCCCAGGAGAGCCGACAAACCTCCTACAAGTCCCACCAGACATCAATCCCTAGCGTTACTAAAGATGTGCGGGGCTTGATGATGTCATCAAGCCCCGCCCATCCCCTGAAATGCTAGAGATTACGACAGTGATTGACAGGGGACGGGGCTTAATGATGTGCTTTGCATAAATCGTGTCATTAAGCCCCGCCCCCTTGCAGAAATCTATGTAGCGCTTTACAATTTTAAACAGTACTTCAACCTCTGACGCATTACAGTCTAATTCCCTAACACACACGCTCACAAGCTAGAGGTGCAGGTTTTCCGGCTCCATAATGTTAGAAGATATGCTAATATATTACACATTACACATACATAATATATATTACACATATTGGAAACCCCCCTTTCAAAATCCTGCGTTTGCCACTGCATGCATGTTAAGAGTACAGTAAGTGTTCTCTGTGCCCCGGAGGGTTACACCCCACCACACTATATTTAATACAGTTTGTCAGTGGTACAGGGAGAGCTGATCAGTGACACATGTCTCAAGTAGCAAACCTGGCAATGCTTTCATTGCTCTGGGAATTCCCAGTATGTGAACTACTGGCTGGTTCGTGTGCAGGTCACCTTAAGCCAAGTTTCTTGAAGATTATAGTGTATCAGCAATTTCCCTGAATATGATTTCTTATTTTACACTGCCATGCAAGGAAAAAGAAACTAGAGGCTTGTTATCCACCATATCTGGTGTTACATCAATCACTGCTGTTATTCATCCTTCACCAGCTGAGAAGAAAAATGCATTCTCCAATATTTGCTTATTGTGATCACCTTGTAGTAAATTTTTTCTTATTTTGGGCTCTATTTATACAGAACTTCGTTATTAAATGACTGAAGCTGATCCAGGCTTGCTTCTCCTCGCAGCTTCAGTCATTTAATTTACTTAATCTTACTTACCCTGCGAGGTCCCGCGATGATCTCTGTGCTCATCGCAGGACACTTCATTCATACTTCGTATGCATTACGGGACTCCCCAGATGGGCCCCCCCTCTTCTCCCTCCAAACTCCATCTATACGGTGACAGTCCCTGCCAGTCTACCCTTCCCAACAGTGCACTGCATGCGGGCATCACGTGGGGGATGTCAGGCGTCGCAGCCTCACACTCTGCAAACAGAAGAGGAGTGTGAGGCTGCGCAGTGCATGCACGCCTGACATCCCGATGTGATGCCCACGCGCAGTGCACTGCTGGGAACGGTAGGCTGGTGGGGACCATCACCATGTGTATAGATATAGGTGGGACTGGGAGCCTCCATTGGGAGGGTGCAGGGTGAGTGCCACGGGCGGCCCCCTTGTCTGCAGGGGCCCGTGCTGCACACTCTGCACCCATGGTAGATACGCCACTGGACTTGTTAATAAAAAAAATAATATCATGTAATGACAATTAATGGAACATAATATAAGAGCAACAATTTTTTCCTGTTTTCTATGGAAGTGGTAAAGACACCTGATTATTACACAAACACACACACTTACAATTTCCAATTAATCCGGAGCACTCAGGGGAAACCCACGCAGACACAAACATACAAACTTCAAAAGTGAGTCACTGTGCCGCCCTTGTTGGCTGGTGTTGAGACAGCTGGTCTGTGTTAGCAACTGGTACGGTCACAAGAACTGTTTGGAAAGTGTGTGGATGGTGTCACTTAGATTATATATAGAGATATAAACACATTCATCTCTTTCTATCGGAGGACCGGATCCAGACTCGCCTGTAAAGCTTATTTTTTGCTCCAAGGGAGCAGAAACTGAGCACAAATGTTACGTGCGCACGCACATGTATAAGCAAGAGCGTAGCGAGGGTGGAGCCAGTGGAGCTTGTGCTCTGGGCGCTGCCTAAACATGGCAATCAGACTCTGCCCTATGAATCCACCCACTGTGACCAGTGGCATCTCTGCCTGTGGCCTAAGGCTGTGATTGGGAGCTGCTACACAAGACTAAAGAGAAATTAGGAGAGGGAACACAGAGAGTAACATCTGTTATGGAGGAGGCATAGGGAGGGAGATCTGTAATGTAAGAGAGACAGAGGGAGATGTAAAATTGGGGGGTAGGGTGGGAAACCTGCAATTAGGAGAGATGAGGTGAAGGTGTAAGGAAGAAAACTGTCACTGTGTAAAGTAAGGGGGATAGGGAGAGAGATGTATACTATAAGTGGGGCAGAGAGAGAGAGATGTGTAATGTAAGGGGGATAGGGAGTGAGATGTGTAATGTAAGTGTCACAGGGAGAGAGATGTGTAATGTAAGGGGGATAGGGAGTGAGATGTGTAATGTAAGTGTAACAGGGAGAGAGATGTGTAATGTAAGGGGGATAGGGAGTGAGATGTATATTGTAAGGAGGATAGAAAGAGAGATGTATAATGTTAGGGGGGCAGGGAGATGTGTAATGTGAGTGG
>WWET01005785.1:67171-80883 GCA_011038615.1 Limnodynastes dumerilii
CGGCCATACGCTCCTGTGCGAGTGTATGGCCCCTTCCTTACGCCGGCTGAAGTTAGGGTAGCCTTCAGAAGGCGTAAGGAAGGGGCCATATGCCCGCACAGGGGGAGTGCCAAGGTAAGTGAACGCCGATACGCTGTGCTTTAGTAAGCACAGCGCATCGGCGTAACTCTGGATCAGGCCCAATTTATTAATCAATAAATAGCGATGCTGCTATTTTTCTTAATAAATCGTTTGCCTGGCAGTGTTAGACACACCCATGGGTGGAGATATTAATAGGACACACCCCCTTGACACTATAGGACACATCCCTTTGATACTACAGGACACACCCCTTTGGTGCAGCACCTTGATAGTGCTATCACAATTTCCCTGATATTCATTTGCAAAAGATGGCAACCATGATTTATTTCCATTCCATTGGGCGACTGTACTTGCTGATATCTTATTGTTCAGGAGTATCATAGCCTGTATTAGTACTGCATTTCATCCTATCAGTGTGTGTGGGTGCACGCTCTAGTATTGGATTATTTTTTCTTTAACAAACCATTGATTGACACAATGAAAATGAAAATGTGTGAGTGGCATAGAATATAGACAACCTAGTAGTTTTTCTTGTGCCCAATGGGCCTGATCCAGAGCTACGAAATTGCTGTCCGACAGGCGAGCGTACGCCCGTTTTTTGCGTATTTTCGTACGAAAATTCGCACTGCGCATGCCCAGTATGACAGCTTCCTGTCGGCTGGACGACATGAGCGTATAGCGTTCGTATGGTGTGCGAATTTTTCGCTCGAGGGGCGTGCGTTCAGTACGACGGTCGGCTGGGCGCTCGTTTTACAACAGGGAGGCGGGGATAGCCATTTAAATTGTACAGTATGGGCGTGCTAAGGCCGTACGCTTTGCGTATTTTGTGCGAAAATTCGTACGACCGACGGTCGTACGCAGTGTAGGGTATAGCCGCCGTAAGCAGGGACTTTACTATGGGAGTGTTAGGGGCGTGTATGTTGATACGCACGAGCGAAAGTTCGCATTCGCCCGTCGTGCGAAAATTTCGTGGCTCTGGATCAGGCCCAATGTCACATGGGCCTAACCCCAGCTCAATCTATCCTTGGGTCTAAACTAACGCACAGAATTTGTTATCCATACTTCCACACATGTGAGGGAGCGCACACCCCCTGCAATCTCCTTGCATGTACAGCCCTTCCGCAAGCAGAACCCTCCCTTAAATACTCTACAGGAGGAAGGGAACGTATAGAATTGTAGATGGTACGCAAGGACTTTGGAACGCCTTTACTGTAGAAGTATCATGCGCACCTCGTGCTACCAATGTGTGCAGCTTGTGTAACAGTTGTAATTCAGGATCAGGCCCAAGATAAGGTAGGGAGTGTCCTTTCCTTTCATGTACGGAACGTACCAGCAGATGAATGTATGTATGTACGGTATCCCACCATACGTTCACTCTGCAACAGTACGTTTGAATCCGGCCCATTATCTGGTTTCTGTTTCTCTTCTATGCCATCCGCCACACTGTCAAGATTCCTCCAGTTCCCTGATCACTGCACATGTCTTTTGTTTACCTTTTGCTGGTCACATGACTCCTTTTAGTTCGGCACCTATTGACTTTCTGCTGCAGGCTTTACATCACATGGGCTACTAATTGCTTTGCTTGATTCCCTCTTCACCTAGTCTATTTAAATCTCTCACTGATCTTTCCCTGTCAGAGCAACAGTAATCTTCTCTGATGTTTGTATTGTGTGTTCTGATTCCTTAGTTTCCAGTTGTTATTTTTCCTGGTATCCTGTACTTCATTGTGTTTCCAGTCTCCATTTCTGAATTCCTCGGTTTCAAAAATCTCTCCTGACCTTCAGTGCTATTCCTCCACAAAGCTGCACCTCCAGTTCCAGTTCTCACTAACCTTTGGTATCCAGCCTTGGTAGCAGTCCCACCTTTACCTGCATCTTCTACCGCAATTCACCTCAGACCTTGCTTCACCACCTTAGCATCTATGGGCTTGTTCAGAGGGCCGCAATCAGCCATTCGCCTGCAGACAAATGAATCTCCACCATCAGGGAAAACTAGACTTGTGATTAGACTCTGCTTCTCTGGATCGGCGTGATCCTTATACGGACCGACGCTGAGCCTGGTAAGTGATGCACACAATTTTAGATCTTGTATCTAACCTTTTATTTAAAAGTGCTAAAAGTGGGGGATATATTTCTTATACAATGCTGGGTCAGACTCACATTATGGAAAGAGCTTTAAGGGGGAGCAGGTTACAGTATATATGTTCCTTATTCAGTTCTGTACATGGAGAAAAGGTCAAGAAATACTCCTTCATGCTCAAAATATTGTAGGAGTGAGCACTGAGCCCTCATTGACCTATGCTAGAACTCTATGAAAGTTGAGGTGTATTCAAGCTTCTTTCCTTGACTTATGAGCATTAAGCACTCATTGACCTATACTAGAACTCTGTATGAGAGGGGAGGTGTATTCAAGCTTCTTTTCTGGACTTATGAGCATTAAGCACTCATTGACCTATACTAGAACTCTGTATGAGAGGGGAGGTGTATTCAAGCTTGTTATATGGACTTATGAGCATTAAGCACTCATTGACCTATACTAGAACTCTGTATGAGAGGGGAGGTGTATTCAAGCTTCTTTTCTGGACTTATGAGCATTAAGCACTCATTGACCTATACTAGAACTCTGTATGAGAGGGGAGGTGTATTCAAGCTTCTTTTCTGGACTTATGAGCATTAAGCACTCATTGACCTATACTAGAACTCTGTATGAGAGGGGAGGTGTATTCAAGCTTCTTTTCTGGACTTATGAGCATTAAGGGGTGAGTGCCACGGGCGGCCCCCTTGTCTGCGGGGGCCCGTGTGCACTGCACACTCTGCACCCATGGTAGATACGCCACTGTATACTAGTACAAGCAGCAATATTTTTTACAATAGCATTGTAACTCAAGCTATAACATTGTAATCTAGAATCTGATTGGTTGCTATCTACAGCCTCTCTACTTTTGCTCTATTTTTTGCTCCTTGCTTGGTTAAATATATCGCTTTGTCTTACCATTCTGCTTTATACATTTTGCCACTTTAAAAAGTCCTCTATTTGTCAAAGCAGCATATACTACTTCTTATTCACAAGTTTCAAATGTAATCACAGACTATGCTAAGTGAGAAGCTGTTAAGAAAATAGGCACTGTGGAGACACCATTATATTAAGAAAATGATATCCAAAGGGACAGGAAGCCTATGAAGCTATTTTTAAATGGCACCAGTGTGTAAGTGAGGTGGGAAATGCTCTCGTTGGTATTCATGATTAAAATGTTTAAAAGAAGCATTGCTAAGGACAGATGATCCACAAGGTGAATGTTAACAGTCTTGGGAATGTTTTCAGAAAGGTTAATGTTATTAAATATACAAGGATTTTCTTTTTTTAATACAAATCATTTTTTGTTACAGAAAAATCAGGATGATGTTTGTGTTATGGAATGACTGGAGTGGATTTTGGGAGTGTGTTTATAAAGTGTAAGGTTTAGAAGCGATGTAATGGATGTACTGTCTAAACAAAACATTGGTGCGTTTCGTAAAAACCTTCCCATGTCTTTTCTAGGTAAATCATACAATTAGAGGAAGAGGTAAGTTTAATCACTTGGGGAACCCTCTTTACCACTTTTACCACAATGATTAATAATATAATGTTATGTAAAAAAAAATATGGATAATGTTTGGGAAATGGAAGTGAAAATTAAATATTGACAAACTGCTGGCTCTCCTTTCTATATTTCCCAGAAACGTGTTAATATGCTAATATGTTAATATTATAATATAATAATTTAACCCAAACCACTAAGCTCTTGGTCTAATTGCAGATACACCCATGTTACTGCTAAGATGTCCACCACTGTGGATGCAGAGATGTAGATGACGCTGTGGCAATCCCATTTTTGACACTGAGACAGCCGACACCTTAATTGTGGCTGTATCAGTGCTGATGTGACAGGTGCGGCGGTGGACAGTATGGTGGTGCGGGACAGAGAGGCAGAGCTGGAGAAGAAGAACACGGCGCTGGACGTACAAGCAAGGAAGGCTTACCTGGAGGAGGATGTCATTACTGTCACCAAGGCCCGTATTCAGACCTCCGTCTTCTGTGCCCGTCTGTCCGTAACTAACCGATTGAATTAACTGGGCATGCGTAGTAATTATTGTACGCTATTTACGTAGCATTTCGCTACGTAGATTGCATACACACGGTCTTAAAGACCGCATGTACACAATCTACGTAGAAAAAGGCTACAAATAAATAGCGTACAAAAATTACTACGCATGTCCAGTAACTTCAATCTGTTAGTTACAGATGGACGGGCACAGAAGACGGAGGTCTGAATATGGGCTCAACTGTCTGGCGGCCAATCAGTATTGATTGGCTGCTGGCTGGTCACATGGCACGGACGTGAGCCAATCAGGGCTGGCGGCGGTCATTTTGGGATTGCACAGGGTGCATTGCGGTGCCATAGTGAGCCAATCAGGGATCGTCACATCACCCCTCCAATTCGCCCCTGCGGCAGGGTTTATAAACCACAGCAGCTAAACCCTTGATTAGCAGTGCGCTAGGCTCTGGGACAGGTAGGAGCTAGGCTCCTGGAAGGTGGGTGATAGGCCTTGGTTAGGCCACAGTGGCGCAAGGCCCTGGTATGTGAGAAGGCGAACACTAGGTCCTGATTAAGCCCTAGTGAAAGGAGGCATCAACAGGTGGAGAAGTCGAGGGAAATACCTTTCACAGGTAAGTTTTGTCCATTGGAGGAGTGACGGCCGGCAAGAGGTCCGTCAATAAAGGTGACAAGCTTCTGTGGTGAATATATCTCCCTGTTTGTGTGCCCCACCTGTCATGGGTGCGGATAGAATTGGTATGCGTGGCTAAGGTTCCGTCCACTCGCCAGTGTTTGGTGAAAAGAGGGTGTTTGTGGCCTTGGCCAGTGATGACCATTTCCTCACCTGTGGCCCGTTTTCTCCCACAGGTTTTCTCTATGTATCGGCAGGATGTTAACTGTGTTATTTCCTTTGCAGCCAAAGAGAGCTTCGCACCTGGGACCGGGGGGAGAAAAGCGCATCTCCTTCATCCTGGTTTTACAGGATCGGGTAGGAAACTCTGGGGTGTGGGTGAACCTGGGTCTGTTTATATTCCAGAGGAACATGATACCCGCCTGTTACACTGACATCTTGCAAATAAAGATTATTTTTATTGGTAACGTGTACAATGGTGAATGCTCCTATTTCGAAAAGATTCCTGTTCCCAGTACCGAATTATACTCTCCCTGATTAAGGTTAGGCTGGGGGAATGGGTATTCTACCTGACGGGGATGGTTAAGGTAAGACAGTGAAAATGGTATAGTTAAGGTTAGGCTGCAGGAAGGGTTAGGATTAGAAATAGGGGAATATACTACCTGTTGCCATTGGAACAGTAGAATTGAGATCACTTGGGGTATTCATGCTGTCTCACCGCAGACTTAAACAGAAAGTGGTCCTAGTATCTGATCTGTCGAAAATTATATCATCTGCGCAGCGAAACACATCCAGCCGCACAAACATTTGTCTGCTAAAATAATACAGTCTGTGTATATGGTGTAAAATAAATAATTGTTTATATATATTGTACACACAGCAGCTTGTTCCTATATAATAGTCCACCAGTTCATACCAAGGAGAAATGATTCCTCTCTGACACCTTGCACAAGTAAATGGAAGAATCCACTGAGAGGACAAAATACAGACATTGGAACGTAGAGCTAAGTAAAAGAGCACTGGGCTGACGCGTTTCGTGATGCTTTCTTTATTTGAAAGTGGTGCAGAATGAAGACGTCTATCTTACTTTAAAGGTCCTTAAGTAGAAGGTCCAGATAGACGTATAATTAATAAATTACCAGTTTATGCCGCTTTGCTAACGCACGTGACAGATTTTTGTTTTTTCCAGGTACTGGACCGGATTTTTGAATTTCACACGGATGCGATGCTTTTTGACAGGTCTGCGCATGTGCGGAAGGAAGTCGGATTGCTGGCGGATTTTATGGTATCCGCCCGCATCCAATTCCGACTGCAAAGGGGGTGTGCCAGGATATTTAAATGAGAAAATGTTCGGTTTTCTCATTTAAATATTCCCTGAACACGAGGGGGCCTCGGGGAGAGGGGGGCCGGGAGCAAGTGCCCCCTGTGCCCCCCCTTAATCCGCCACTGAACTATTCTATCCCCAACCCTAACCCTCCTTCCCCGCAGCCTAACTTTAAGTATCCCCCACCCCACAGCCTAACCCTAAATCCTCAGAGAGGGTTACTCACCTCTCCGGTGGTCCAGCAGGGACGCTTCCGAAAATGAATGGGTGAGTGTGCTGATCACATACTCACTTATTCATTAAAAAAAATCTAAAACAGCTGTCATTCGAAATAGAGACAGCCAAAAAGCAACTTTTAACTGTCCCTAACTCGTAATGACAGACATTGGTGTGGGGACTCGCACCGCCCTACGGCACCCCACAATTATATACAGTAACAAACTTAAAGCATAAGACACAGTCGAACAATATGCAAATGTTCCGTACTGAAATATAATACATACGGCAGACTTGTACCAGTTAACAATCAAAGAGACATGTACTAGTTTAAAATAGAAGTATATACCAATATGACACTCTGGTTGCCAGGTCACTATTTCTAGACGCCATAGCAACCTGGCGACCAGTATTTATCGAGCCCTGATTTAAATGATCTAAATGGCCATGGTATGTTTTTGAAACAGGGCATGCTGCCGATAGTAGTTCTACAAGCGCTAGCATGCCCTGTCATTCATGGGCATGCTTGTGCCTGTAGTTCTACTACCTGCAGTATGCCCTGTCGGACGGAAGGTTTATTTATTTATTTTTTTTACACATGGGCTGCGTCAGCGGGGCGTCCGGGGAGGAAATGTTTTTTTTTTTTACTTGAAAGCCACTAAGGCTCCGACTACTTTTTAACAAGTCGGATGTGCCTTGCACATCCGCATACTACTCTGAACAGCACCTTACGTGCTATTCAGAGTGTGCTATAGGATGCATGGAAGTGCATCCTTGAATAGCATGTATTCAAATGAGCATGTGCGATTCCACATCGCACATGCTCGGAACTCTGAATCCAGGCCACTGTGTTTAATAAAGGAAATTCATGTGTAATTATTACTCATTATAATATATTACTCAATAATATATATTACTCCTTAATAATTAATCATGTGCATTATTTTATGATATGTGAGAGTTTTTCTTTTTCCAGGTTAAAACCCTAAATGATGGCCAGGCTACAAGGAGGAATAAACATAAACTAAAATAACTAACTTGCTATGAATACAATGCAAATCTAATTGATAAAGTAAAAGTTGATCCAAAAGATCTGCTTTGTAAATTGTATCTTCACGCTACAATAAGATAAATAGCAGATTTCACTGCATATTAGTGAAGAACATGAAATTCAATGAGATCACTAAACTCAACTTCACCACAGAAACAAATTGATATTCATTTTCTCTGGATGGCATAGCAAAGCTGTCTATCTTAATAATGCAGGTAAGATAATGAGGAACAGAGGACAATATTATTAACAATTTCAACCTGATTAATTACAAGATGTGAGTTGTGACGGGAATACACAGTAAATATTTCTAACAATGAACTAGATGGTAAATATTTTGCTAGACGTACGATATGATCCATATCATTGACCAATGTAATATAGGACTCTGGCATAAGAACATAAGGCTGGATCCAGACTTAAGAAAGAGCTTATAATTAAGAAAGGAAAGTTACACCTGGGCACAACAATGTTGATTTCAGCTTTACTTTTAGGGCTCTATTTACCAGAATTTTTTCTCTCAAGGAAACGATGCTGCTCCAGGCTCGATTTGTGCTCGCGGCGTGCCTGGCAGCTTCCCCTTTAAAATTTACTATTACTAACTCTCCGCCGAGGTCCCGCAATGTTCTCTTCCCACATCGAAGGCCACTTCATTCATATTTCATATGAATGAAGTCTTGCGCATGCGCAGAGACTAGTTTCCCGGTCTTCATATCGGAGCTGGAATCTTCTGAGTCGGACGTGTCTCCCGGACAGGTGAGTTTATCTTTTTTTCACATGTTTTATTGTTTTTAATGCATTACTTTATTTTTTTTGTTAAAATTAGAAAAAAAAAGCAACACTTTTTTTTTTGTACTTTTTTTTTATTACCTCATTCTCCTTTATGCCAGCGGTCTCTCCATACATGCCCCCCTTTTCCTCCCCCTAATAACAGCTATTAAGGGGAGGAAAAGGAGGGAATATGGGGAGATCACTGGTATGAATGCACTAATGCCATCCTGAGATGGCGTTATTTTTACCTTCGGTGCCGAATGATAATCTCGACACCGAGGGATAGTAAATTGTAATGTGTAGTGTAGTGTAGTGCGGCAACCGTTAAGATCAACAGGCCATCGAAGACTTGTGAAGTATTTGTGCATCGCCATGGGAACAGCAGATTTCCATGGCGATTGCACTATTGTAAATGGTAAGTTCTTCATTTTTAGGTGATGATGTCCGTTTTAGTGTGAAAACATGCATTATCACCTAAAAATTAAGTTGGTAAATAGAGCCCTTAAACTCTTATTTAGACTTGGGATAGGAAACATTACCTTTAAACTCTATTACTGTTTGCAACAGATGAAATATGACTCCCCTGCAATCAACATGGTTTTGCCCAGGTGTGACTTTAAGTTCTTATTTTAAGAAGATTCTTAAGTGTGAATCAGGTCCTTAATTTCAAGCTCCTTCTTAAGTCTGGATCAAGCCTATACATGGCTAGATCCGGACGTCCAGTTGTTCCCCAACTTCTGTGAACTTAACATATTTTTGAACTGTGCATGCTCACGCATCCACTCTAACCAATCAGAATAAATTCTGACATATCCAGATTAAGGAGGAATAATACTTCCGTTAGAAGAGCTGGGTGATGTTCACAAGTGAATAATTCCCTCTCAGTTAGTGTACAGTATAATCATTCCATCTGTCTGTGATTCAGACTGCTGTACTTCTGCATCTTGTTACGTGAACCAGAAAAATTATAGTAGGCCTTGACTGCAGTACGGTCCCTTGCATTGCAGACCCTACAAAACATTTGCTTGGGGATCCGTACAGGAAGTCTGGCCCAAGAAGGGGAAGAGGAGGAGCTAACTGGGAAAGAGCTGGTAGGTAGAAATATATGCAGTAAGGTCACCATTTTTGTAAAATCAGCTTTTTTTATTTGCTTATTATTAGTTAACATGTTTATATATAAGCCATTCGATTAAGTAGCGCCTTACAATTTTAAATTTATTTTAGTCAGTTCAGGCTTCATTGGAGTTTAATCATGTTTTTGAAGTGTGAGAGAAAACCATAGCATCCAAAGATAATCCAGGCAGCCAAGGATTTATCTTGGAATCAAACTCATTATCTCAGCACTGTGAGGCAAAAGTGCTAACTACTTCAGCACTGTGTTGTTCCATAATACGCTTAAAACATTTTACCATCCGCACAGTTAACTCTACTAACAGCAGAGATATCCATAAAATAATTGTGTGAGCTAATAAATTAATCTTCCCCTAAAATAAAACAGCCCCATGGTGTCATAACCTGAAAAAGCTGTACTTTTTTCTAACACATTTTCTAATTACTAAATTCATTGTCCTCATTGTGCGGAATTATTTCGAAATAGTTCATTTTCACAAGCAAATTTTACTTTGTTCTTTTCATCACAAAAAAAATCAGTAAAAGTTCACTGTGAGTTTCTACAGACAAACTTTTACGTAAAGGATCAAACTAATTACATTTTCTCTAACAAAAGCTGTATACAATTATCTGTAAGTAAGCATAATTACTCCTGAAGAGGAAATTGACTTGAACTTGTTATGATAATTGTCTGGATCTGAAATTAGTTTGGTTTGTTGCATATTGCTTTCTGTTACAGAAATTAATTATCTCTCCTATTAGCCATATGCAAAATTGATGACAAATTTCTTGGCGAAGGCTCGCTCATAGCTGTTGTAGAGTAGACAGTTATTTATAGGAATGTATATTAGAAAGTAAGTGATGCAGCGCAGATTACCATTTAAGATTGGGGTAAACAGCACAACTGTTTGACTTTTTGGCATGGAGTGACTACTGGTTCCTATGGAATGCAACACTATGAGCCAGATTTACTAAGCTGCGGGAATGGAGATGTTGCCCATAGCAACCAATCAGATTCTTGCTAACATTTTCTAATATGCATGGTTGCCTACTTTTGCAAATGAATATCAGGGAGATTGTAAGAGCACTATCAAGGTGCTGCACCAAAGGGGTGTGTCCTGTAGCGCCAAAGAGGTGTGTCCTGTGAATAGCTCCACCCATAGGTGTATCTAGCACTGCCAGGAAAACGATTTTACAATAATAATGTCAGTATTTATTGATTATTAAATTGTCAGTGAATACTTTCATTACTGTCTTTATAGAAAAGCTAAAAGTGACGCTGCCGCTGATTAACAAGATTCTTTCAGTACATCTTGGCCTCCATGAAATTGGTCATCTATATAGACCTCAATGGATGAAATTAGAATCAGGGAGATTACCAAACACTTCAGGGAGTCAGGGAGATCACACAATCTTCAGGGAGTCTCCCTGATATTCAGGGAGAGTTGGCAACTATGCTAATATGTAATATGAAAGTGAGAGCTAGAATCTGATTGGTTGCTATGTGCAACATCTCCACTTTTCCGCAGCTTAGTAAATCTGGCCCTATGTAGCTAACTAAAATAGGTTTATGAAATTAACAGAAAATCTTTCCAGTACATTGCATGTATCAAGGGGTTAACAAGTACCAGGTTTGTTAAACATGACAGATATTTGTGAAATGATAGAGGCGCATTAATCTACTCTCGGTCATGTAATGTGTTTATTCTGGCTAAAGTATCATAATAATTATAGGAAATATTAAATACAAATTTGCAAGGAAATTACTTGGCTTTCCTGATCCTTTTTAGCAAAATGTCAGGACAATATCATAAGCTGTTATTATAAGCCTATTTAATGGAAATGATACTAGATTTTGTAGGATGAGTTCAACATAGAGCAAGCACATGTAAAAGACATTTATGGATGTATAAATTTACTTTTGACCTTCTTTTTTTTTAAGGGTAAATTCTATTGACTGAGTTTTGACTTCAGATCATCTGTATGTTCCAGTCACACATACATATCAGGTGTTGGAAAACTACCCCTATATATCACTGTAGTTAATTGTAACATGTTCCAGAAGTCACATCAGTTTAATAGCAGAATATGTTGGCCTTAATGACTATTTATAAATGGCATCCGGTCTAAAGCACTTGATCTCACTCAGAGGCGTAACCAAGGTGAGTCTAATGGGGCAACCATAGCTATGCCAATGTTTTTAATATAAATTATTGCTATGGATGGTATTCACAATTAATTATGTCTGCAGACTTCCGTACACTACGTATACCAACACTACCATGTTTCTGTAGACTGCGCTCCAAGTGGATCAGAGCCCTTCTGCACGGAGGGTGTGTCAACCTGCCATGCATAGGAGATACGGCTTGTCTAAGCCCTTATGTATAATGCAATATCCTGCGCTGAAGGGTAAGGTCCCTGGGGGCTGATACACAATTTGCACCTAGGAGAGCATGGGGGATAGGGGGTGCCCTGCTCTCCTACAAACGGACTTGTGAACCACAAATTCTATACGATAGCCTCCGCAGCGGAGGCTTCTATACAGAATTCAATGATTAGTATGAACACGGTCCTATATATCTATAATGTAGTCTATTTTCAGTACTGAATTATAATAAATAAGACTCAATCTTCCATTACATACACAGGTTACATAAAGAGCTGTTATTTGCTCTATTTTAATTTGTTTCTAGTTTCCTGTTTTTAACCTTTTGCCACTAGTGATTCCTAAACAGTAGACAGTCCCTGCACTAGAACGCCAACCATTACCATAAATCCAATAGCTAGGGATCTCAATCTCTTTCACTGGACCCGATCCAGACTTGACATGCACTGCGCAACCAGTGGGGATCTGAATGCTCTTGATCCAGGCTTCCAGACTAGAAGTATCTCTACAGTGTTTCTGATGGCAGGACAGCATTAGGCACTTGCTTACAAGGGTTGTAGGGGGCTTTGAATTTATATTGTACAGTGAGTCTACGTGCTGAGTTTAAATAAGGGCACATCAGAAATTTGTGAGTGAGAAGAGTCGCCTCCAACCACTCGTGTGGAAACGTGGATTCTTAGGGTTAGGCTGCGGGGAGGGGATGGATTGGAGAATGGGAGACTTAGGGTGAGGCTGCAGGGAGGGGAAGGATCAGAGTAGGGGAAGGTTAGGGTCAGGCTGCGGGTAGGAGATGGTTAGGCTTAGGGTAATGGAAGGGGAGGGTTAGTCTAAGAATTAGGACAACATTGGGGTTGGAAAGAATACTTACCAGTCGGTGCTACGGATTCTCGCTGAGGAGCAATTTAAAATGGCCCTGTTGTAAAAGGGCCATTCTCAGCTGCGAATCGCACCCAGCTTAGATGGACTGAAGCTTTGACCAGGATGTCCAGAGTCCTAGCACAGGCCTTATCAATTATATTTTTAGAGCCCTCCCTTTCCATGCACACTTACCTACTACTTTCATACAGCGCTGTATGCTTCAGATACAGACTCTGTAAGAAACACATGAATGTCTCACCGTAGTGGCCCTACTTATGGAAGGTGGGTCATAGTTGCCAACTCTCCCAGAATGTCTGGAAGACTCCCAAAATTCAGCAGTTCTCCCGGAATCCCGGGAGAGCCGGCAAATCTCCCGCAAGGGACTTGAGGCTCACTAGTTTACTAGTGTTGCTAGGAACAGGGAGGGACTTGATAACGCAAATTGCGTCATCAAGCCCCACCCCCATCCCTATGAAACCCCAAAAGGGGCGGGACTTAATGATGCTATTTGCATAAATTGTGCCATTAAGCCCTGCCCTCTGCATGCATCTATGGCTTCCCTGAGGTGGGTGCAAGCAGGCAAGAAGGGAGAACACAAAGAAGTCACAAGATCTACTGCAGAATGCATTAAAGGGTAAACGGCACAGATAACATCATGCACCATACAGTCATACACACGGCGAGAAATAAATACAGGGACAACCATAGCTGCGGTTCAAAAAGGGCACATGGTTTATTTATTAAATTAGGGCCACTTGAATTAGAACTCAAGTTGACTATGCAGTTTGTATGAAATGGCGATAGGTGGCCCAATAACAGATGGGGGGGGGGGGGGTTGACCCTGCTAGCAGATGGAGGGTTCAGCCTAACTCCCCCAACCCCTAAACAGTTCCCTCCCAAAGATTAAACAAGGTCTACTGACTAATGGCACCCTCTCGAGTCCGGTCTTCCAGCAAGAACCCTGTATATCTTTCCAGCTGCCACCCCAGCACCTGGAAGTTGGCAACTCCTAAAGGAACCCACTGCTCGGGTTTGGTGTCCCTGCAAAGATCCCAGTCCCCCAACCCACTCCCCAAACAACACCCCCCATGCGCCAAATACCCCCAACCAGGGCCGCCATCAGAAATTGTGGGGCCTATATATATATACACACACATATCAGATGTTTTTTTTACATACATACACATACATATGTTTCTTGTCTTTCTT
>WWET01005786.1:0-11030 GCA_011038615.1 Limnodynastes dumerilii
AAGCAATAAATAGCAATAAAAACTGAAAAAAAGAAGGATCCAGGATAGTACCTCAAGTTTAAAACAGTTTCTCAAATGGCACAGGTAAACAGACTCTAAGCCACAATATGAAGGGGTACTGATCTATGGTCCTCTCTGCATATCCCAAGGCAATGGGGGTGAGTGGATCGGGTAGGCTTTTTAAAGCACTCCTTCCGTCCACATCAGAAAAGATTTCTGATTTCTCTTGTTAACACTTATTTTAATAAAGTTAGGGTATAGATCACATGTGTATTCAATGTCAATAAGAAAATCATATGCATGAAAAAAAAAGGCAGATTTTTCAGTTCTTTTCTCGGTGTGCATAAAATCTTTTACATCCACAGACTATGCGATAATCTGCACATGTTTTGCATAAAAGGCAGTTCAGAGGGTGATTGACAGCTACATTTCAGGAGTTATGATTTCACTTGGTAGGCTAGGTCCATGCACCCTGAATTGGAAACCATATTATATATCTTGCATGTCCACATTGATAATTCCATTTTAAATTACATGGCAACATAGCAAATCCACCGCTGCCATTCATATCCACTAGTTGTATTTATCCATACAGCAAATTGACATCTAGATCCTTTAATGCACTCGATAAGAAACATCGTGTGAAATTCGAAAGTCTCTGCATGTTGTTTCCATGAAGTAAATTTGTGGAAAAATATGTTCTTTTAATCCATAATTATATGATGACACTTGCAAGTACAGGTCTGCTGAATGCGTATCAGGTGTAATAAACAAGAAGGACGTTGTGTACATCCACATAGACACAGCCTACAGGGGTGTGGAAAGAACATCAAAAATTGCTTGAAATCTTGTACGATTATCCGAAATGCCCACACACTGCACTATTTTGCTAATCATAAACGATAATCATTCAGGAATTCCAAAAGATTGTCTGCTGGCGGCCATTTTGGGAAGATTATCTTGCTTTTCGGGAATAAATCGGCACCCCACACTACAGCGATAATTCGTCAAATCACCAATAATTGATCATTGGGCCGATAATCGTTCTAGTGTGTGACCAGATTTAGGTCAGGTTTCTGGAGGATCTAATAATCAGAGGCGGATTGGTAATAGGCCTTACCAGGAAGTTTCCCAGTAGGCCGGTGCACTAATGAGGCCACTCGGAGGCCGCCTCACATATTAATGGATTTAAAAAACAAAACAAAAAAAAAACCTTACCTTGCAGTCCGTCCTTCTGATGAACCGGGAGCTGCAGCTGCTTAGGGATCAGCTGTCTGTTGCTGTGTAGCGATGGCTGGGACCTGGACCACCCCCTGGCAACTAACAGCCAATCCCTAAGGACTATACTGCTCCTCTCATCAGAAGGATCCGCCGTGGGAACTGTGTGTGACCAGTGCTAATGGATTTGCGATGCACTAAGGTTATATCAGGCAAATAAGATCACATCACGTCAGCCTGAGGAAGGAAGAGAAAAAGAGAAGATCAAGAAGGAACAGGAAGAAAGAAAAGAATCACAAGCACAAAGAGATAACTGGAGTCTACAGAGTCACTTTAATATATGTTACTCAACCTTCCAATCTATTTCACCCATGCACTGTATAAAGCTTAATACTGGCCGCACATCTAGTAACTACTCCCACACACTGTTTTATACATATGCCGGCAACCTGCACTCATTGGGATCTATATACCACTTAAGACTTATTTATTACCTGTCTCCTTATCTAGTTCTTTTTTTTATTTTCCCTTTGTTCTGAATTACAACCACTTTTCTCACGTTCCTGTATAGTTACACTCTTTATCTATATGACATGTGCAGTATGCCGGCACTGTGTCAGGATTGGATTATTAAGGATGGAAATTTCATCTTCATTTGTGAATTAATTTTATTCTGTCATTTCAGCCCCGGTTTTTTTTTTGTTTTTTTTTGACAAACCATCCATAAAGAGTTTATGTAGCCTCCTGGTCAATGTTGTTCTATGTCTCCCTGTTTGCAGGGTTTTTTCACGATGTCAAATCATTTAAGTCCACACAGCAGCCATGTATTTATTTAGGGCACTCTTTCTTTTTTATCGATTCACTTTTAAGGAGGTTTTGTTATATATGTTCAACATGGGTTCATGGACATTTTATGTTCTTATGTCCTACCTCTTTACATTATCTATCTTAAGGATCAGTGAAGAGTCACTCTGGATACTGAAAGATTATATTAAACAGCCTGGTAACTGTTTATTGTGTTTAAGTTAAAGTCATGACTTTAGATCATGCTATCCATCTCTCCTCTCTCTCTGTGTGGTTGTGTGTGTGTGTGAGTGTGTATATATTGTTTGTTGTCCCTGATGAAAGTGATCACTGAATCACTGAAACGTTGGAATAAATAAGTGTTTCTTTCTACAAGCCAGCGAGTGCCACATCGTTTTTTGTGATTCTAACTATTTCCTGCTGGCACCGCTGCATATGTTTGAATACTGAGTGTCGTTTACAGGATGATATATATATAATTTTTTTTCTTTTATTTCTTCTTTTCTTCTTCCTGTCTCCTATACCATTCTGTTAATGTACGCTCCATAAGCATAAGCTTGGAGTGGCAGTAGAGAGGCACCAGCGACAATCCTTCTTAACAGGAAGGACGTTGTGTACATCTACATAGACACAGCCTACAGGGGTGTGGAGAGAACATAAAAAATCACTTGAAATCTTGTATGATTATCTGAAATGCCCACACACTGCACTATTTTGCTAACCATAAACGATAATCATTCAGGAATTCCAAAAGATTGTCTGCTGGCGGCCATTTTGGGAAGATTATCATGCTTTTCGGGAAAAAATCGGCACCACACACTACAGCGATAATTCGTCAAATCATTGATAATTGGGCCGATAATCGTTCTAGTGTGTGACCAGATTTAGGTCAAGTTTCTGGAGGATCTAATAATCAGAGGCGGATTGGTAATAGGCCTTACCAGGAAGTTTCCCAGTAGGCCGGTACACTAATGAGGGCAATCGGAGGCCGCCTCACATATTAATGGATTTAAAAAACAAAACAAAAAAAAAACCTTCCCCTGCAGTCCATCCTTCTGATGAGCCGGGAGCTGCAGCTGCTTAGGGATCAGCTGTCTGTTGCTGTGTAGCGATGGCTGGGACCTGGCAACTAACAGCCAATCCCTAAGGACTATACTGCTCCTCTCATCAGAAGGATCTGCCGTGGGCACTGTGTTTGACCAGTGCTAATGGATTTGCGATGCACTATGGTTTTATCTGGCCAATCAGATCACGTCCCGTGATCTCCCAGTCAGCTTATGCGCCAGAACCTGGAGGAGCAAACTGCAGCATGAGAGAGAAGAGCCTGAGGAAGGAAGAGAAAAAGAGAAGATCAAGAAGGAACAGGAAGAAAGAAAAGAATCACAAGCACAAAGAGGTAACGAGTCTGCAGAGTCACTTTAATATATGTTACTCAACCTTCCAATCTATTTCACCCATGCACTGTATAAAGCTTAATACTGGCCGCACATCTAGTCACTGCTCCCACACACTGTTTTATACATATGCCGGCAACCTGCACTCATTGGGATCTATATACCACTTAAGACTTATTTATTACCTGTCTCCTTATCTAGTTCTTTTTTTTATTTTCCATTTGTTCTGAATTACAACCACTTTTCTCACGTTCCTGTATAGTTACACTCCTTATCTATATGACATGTGCAGTATGCCGGCACTGTGTCAGGATTGGATTATTTAGGATGGAAATTTCATCTTCATTTGTGAATTAATTTTATTCTGTCATTTCAGCCCCGGTTTTTTTTTTTATTTACAAACCATCCATAAAGAGTTTATGTAGCCTCCTGATCAATGTTGTTCTATGTCTCCCTGTTTGCAGGGTTTTTTCACTATGTCAAATTATTTAAGTCCACACAGCAGCCATGTATTTATTTAGGGCGCTCTTTCTTTTTTATCGATTCACTTTTAAGGAGGTTTTGTTATATATGTTCAACATGGGTTCATGGACATTTTATGTTCTTATGTCCTACCTCTTTACATTATCTATCTTAAGGATCAATGAAGAGTCACTCTAGATACTGAAAGATTATATTAAACAGCCTGGTAACTGTTTATTGTGTTTAAGTTAAAGTCATGACTTCAGATCATGCTATCCATCTCTCCTCTCTCTCCGTGTGGTTGTGTGTGTGTGTGTGTGTATATATATATATATATCATTTGTTGTCCCTGATGAAAGTGATCACTGAATCACTGAAACGTTGGAATAAATAAGTGTTTCTTTCTACAAGCCAGCGAGTGCCACATCGTTTTTTGTGATTCTAACTATTTCCTGCTGGCACCGCTGCATATGTTTGAATACTGAGTGTCGTTTACAGGATGATATATATATAATTTTTTTTCTTTTATTTCTTCTTTTCTTCTTCCTGTCTCCTATACCATTCTGTTAATGTACGCTCCATAAGCATAAGCTTGGAGTGGCAGTAGAGAGGCACCAGCGACAATCCTTCTTAGGGCATCAAATTGATAAGTGCCAACTCTAACTATGTTTCTGTATATCCAAGAGCCAGGATTTCAGATTGCAGGCCTACATGTCTGAAATGCAGACTCTGGGAGATGTTGAGACATCGATATCACCAGATTTTCTGCACTCAGTGATACCTACTGTATGTCTCTGCAAGCGTGAAACAACAAGCTCTTGCCTTCCCAGTCTCTCCTCATTATAACTACCATAGAGGAAACAGTGGAGAGATGGGTATATAGAGAACAGTAGGGAGAGAGGGTTATAGAGGGAACAGTGGGGAAAGGGGAGGTATAGAGGGAACAAATGGGAGAGGTGTGGCAATAAGGTTGACTGGAGGCATGCAGGGGCAGGAAAGGATAACTAGAGGTATACAGGGGCAGGAAAGGATAACTGAGGTATACAGGGGTAGGAAATTATGACTAAAGGCATACAGGGGCAGGAAAGAATGACTGGAGGAATACAGGGGCAGGAAAGAATGATTGGAGGAATACAGGGACAGGAAACGTTTGTATTGTATGTCGATTACTAGGATGCAGTCTGTGTTTTTTGGGGGTAATTAGTTTAAAGGGATTTGATTTTCTATGGGATGAGGGTAAGATCAATTTATATAAGTGTTGTATCTGGGGTCAGATCCAGGGTCTGATATTTAATCAGGGGTAAGATTGTACTAGGGGTTAAAAATTGGGAGGTCTGATATTCAGGTGTTAGATCTGTGGTCTAATGTTTAATGGAGGTCAGATCTGGTTTATAATTTTAATGTTGTAATAAGCTTCACATCTGGGGTCTAATTTGATGTGATGATCAACTTGTTATAATAGTCAGTAAAAGATGCATTAATGCTATCTGTCTGGTATAGAGGTCGCCGGGAAGTTCTTTTCTGTTGGATTAGATCTGCCTACCACCATATATGGATAAGGATAACTGTGATCATCCCGCTTACGTTGGTTTTGGCTCCGCCTACAATTGATTTGGTCCTGCCCACATGAGGCCATTACCCTAAAAAATTTCCAGGGCCACTTTAATTTCCCAATCCGCCCCTGCTATAATAATATATCAGTGCAGATATAAGTGACACGTGGTGATACCTATTAAAAACATATAAAGGGGGTCCGCATATGGATATGCCAGCATCAGATATCTAAGCTAGATCTATTGCTGGACCTTAATAGTATTCTCAAAAGTACACTGTGCATGATAGAGCAACCCATTTATATAAGCCAGTAATTGAGTTGTGATAAGCTAAGCAGTGAGACCCTCAGTTCTTCAAAACCAGGGTATAGGAAAAATCGAAAAACCTTTCCTCTGGGTGGATATAGGGACCAGATTCACACATCTGTGTGTGATCCATAGGTGTAGATACACATTGCATCCGCACCTACTTCTCCGGTCCACTCCCCCACTCCGTCCCCCGTTTTTATGAGTGCCTCTTAAGGAGGGAAAATACACACGGACAATCCCCAGCCCTCCCTCCCAGACTAATCTACACCCCCTCCACTTTACCTAATTATCCCCGGAGGCTGCCGTGGCATGTTTCTCATGTCCTGAGGATGTGCAGTGTTTCTCATGTCCTGAGGATGTGCAGTGTTTCTCATGTCCTGCGCATGTGCAGTGTTTCTCATGTCCTGAGCATGTGCAGTGTTTCTCATGTCGGCACTGAAATTTTTCCAGATTGCCAGCTACTGCGCATGTGCATCGCATGAATATGAAGCACTGCGCGGACCCGGCAGCTCATCACGGGACCTCGCAGGAGGGGTGAGTATAAGTAAATCATGTGAAGGAAGCTGCCAGGCTCGCTGCGATGATAAGCGAGCCTGATGCAGCTTCCTTCACAGGGAACGAGGAAGATAAGTAAATAGAGCCCCTAGTGAGGCAGTGCACGCTATAATCCACAGTGAAGTTAGGACAGCGCGGCAATAAGAGAAGCCTGCGCCAATCAGGAGCCCAGAAGTGAACCAGCCCCCTAATCGCACCTCCCAGCTACGCTAGACACGCCGATGGCCAGGGGGAAATGCTGCTAGGCAACACAGACGCCGGAAGCAGCGGGAGCCGACATGCGTAGCGGGCGCTTCTAACAGCTTGTGTCCCTTAATTTTAAAAAAGTACTAAGCAGAGACAGCCCTACACATAGGGTTAGGGGGCTCTGCACACAAGTGAAGCTCCCCACCCACTACCATCTCCCCATTAGGACCATCAATCACCTATTTTCTGAAAGACCATCGCACGGCAGCTGAATAGAGACTGCCAGCTATTGCCGGTCGTCTTCATTGTAGAAATCAGCGGTGAGACATCTGGTGAAAGTTAGTTTTTTTTTAGCTAACCCTATCCTTATCCCTTTCCTACCCCTAACCTTCCCCTTCTTCAGCCCTAATCCTCCATGCCCCACAGCCTAGCGCTAAGTCCAAGCCCTTATCCTTAAACCTTAACCCTAACATTATACCCGCCGCAACCTCAAACTTAATTTACCTGCCGCAACAGCCGCAGCTAGTGGGAATAGCGAAATAGGTTCCTGTTCCCAATAGCAATTTGCAGATTATTTTGATCAATGATAAAGCCACCATTCAGCTGGTGACTATGGGCCGGATCCAGAACTACGTCCGTCTTCCATAGAAATACGTAGTTCAATAAACAGTAGCTACTGCACATGCGTAGTAGCTATTGTACGTAATCTGCGTATCGTATCGATACGTAGATTGCGTATATTGCGTCTAAAAGACCGAATATACGCAATCTTTGTATCAAAATGATACGCAGATTACGTACCGTATATACGCAATCTACGTATCGAAACGATGCGCAGTAGCTACTTTTTATTGAACTATGTCCGTCTATGGAAGACGGACGTAGTTCTGGATCCTGCCCTATATCATGTTTGAAATTGGGTCAGCCGGAAAAGCAATTGTACCCCATTTTTTCTAAATCTAAATGTTGTATGTTACAAGATGGGTACATCAGGGCATGGGGTCTAATTACTGGAAGGTGTTTGCCAGAGTACAAGAGATTGGTAACCCCCCCTCCCCAGCAGACTAGACAATGCGCAATAATAGCAGATAGACTGGAGAGTAAAAGATAGCAAAATAGAGAAGATCAATTGTAACACGATAACCTGTAGTGTGGGTGGAGATGTACAACACACCATACAGACTAGAGAGTAAATTGTGCAGGAAACAACCGGAGACGATACAAGGACAAAGGACACTCAGAACCAAGGTAGCTTCACAGGAAACAGCAGGCAAAGGTACCAATGTGGACGCTATAACTGATCTAAAAGACCGCATATACGCAATCTACGTATTGAAACGATACGCAGATTACGTACCGCATATACGCAATCTACATATTGAAACGATCGCAGATTACGTACAATAGCTACTATGCATGCGCAGTAGCTACTTTTTATTAAACTATGTCCGTCTATGGAAGACGGACGTAGTTCTGGATCCGGCCCTATATCATGTTTGAAATTGGGTCAGCCGGAAAAGCAACTGTACCCCATTTTTTTCTAAATCTAAATGTTGTATGTTACAAGATGGGTACATCAGGACATGGGGTCTAATTACTGGAAGGTGTTCGCCAGAGTACAGGAGATTGGTAACCCCCCCTCCCCAGCAGGCTAGACAATGCGCAATAATAGCAGATAGACTGGAGAGTAAAAGATAGTAAAATAGAGAAGATCAATTGTAACACGATAACCTGTAGTGTGGGTGGAGATGTACAATACACCATACAGACTAGAGAGTAAATTGTGCAGGAAACAACCGGAGACGATACAAGGACAAAGGACACTCAGAACCAAGGTAGCTTCACAGGAAACAGCAGGCAAAGGTACCAATGTGGACGCTATAACTGATGCCTGGCAGCAGGAGGAACAGGGATTTAAAGGATGGCGCCCAATTAGGGAGTGAGGGAAGCCTACCCATAAAGCACATTGGCTGGTGTCCAGATCTCTAGACAACGATCTAGACACACAGACCCGGGGACAGCAGGAGGAGGTTACATGCCGGAAGCATGTAACCAAATGCAGAGAGCAGCTTACATTACGAGCTGCGTAACGGCATGTAACATTGTCTAAAATGACGACACTCTGCTTTCAGCTGTATAGCTTTTAAAATAGAGATTGCCTGCGGGTTCCCCTGTCCGAATTAGCCTCGTTTCAAAAAGAACTTTCCCGGTTTGTCTGGCACTCTAGACCCCCAAGGATAAAACTTTCGATTCTTCAAAAACCCACTGGGAAGGGAGGGGGTCTGGGGTTTCTGGATGTAAAATTATATTATTATGCGGCGCACCTTTCCCAGGTGGTGGCTTCGTTTGCTCCCCCTGCCTCTCTTTTTTGGGCGGATGCGGAGGCATCTTACTTGAATTTGAAACATTTGTCTTACTTATGGGGCCTTCCTGTAAATGTAGCACTTCCCCTCGCTGACCGCTTGCCAACAACAAAATTTGCCTTGGCTGTGTGGAACAGATGTAAGTCCCTTCTCAGAATCCCTCCTGCCCCCCTGTATATTTCCCCCTTATGGGATAATCCAACGTTTCCAGCGGGAACCTCCCGTAATTATTGTCTTATGTAAAACATTTATTAGCTGGGCGCTCCCTCCTCTCGCTGGATGACATGCGCAGGCTCTATCCACGTCTCTCCCTGAACTTTCTGGAGTATTATCAGCTTCGCCACTTTTTGGCTCCGCGGGTATTGGAATTGGCGCGGGTTGATTTTTCGCCATTTGAGTCCCTGTGCTTGAGCGTGCCTTTGGGGCGTGGGACGATATCCTCCACATACAGGCTGCTACTAGTGTCTTCCTCAGACGTAGGAACCAGGCACGAACGGGAATGGGAGAGGGACCTAGGCCTGAGGAAGACAGTTGGGAAACCATACAGGAGCAGGTAGCCAAAAGTTCCATCTCCACACGCATAAAAGAAAACGCATATAAGATTTTCTTTAGATGGTATTATACCCCTGACAGACTGGCTAGGATGTATGCTGGGGCGAACCCTGAGTGCTGGCGGGGCTGCGGACAACGAGGTACGTTTCTGCATATATGGTGGACGTGCCCCAAAATTGCCCAATTCTGGGATGATGTGGCGTCTCTGCTCTCATCATTGATCTCCCATCCAATTATCAAGGACCCGTGGGTATTTCTTCTATGCCATCCCATTGAAGATTTGGATAAACCATCCAGCAATCTAGTTGGACATGTGCTGGCCGCAGCAAGGTGTATGGTTGCTAAGTTCTGGAAGCGATCTGTGTCCCCCCCAATGCCTGCTTTGTGTAATTCAATCTGGCATGTAGCTCACATGGAACAGATCACCCATTACTTGCATGATAAAGAGGATAAATTCTTGTTAATATGGTCACCCTGGTTACTCCAACAACGTGAACCACAGAGTAGTTTAGATTAAGGAACTCCATGCCTTCTAGGACTTCTTTGAATTCCTTCTTCCTTCCCAATGTTTAATCAGGCGACGACCCTCCTCCCCCTTCTTTCCCCTTCCCTTCACCCCCCCCCTCTACTCACAGACAGTTATATCACTTTAGTCTTTGATGTTTGTGCTTTTGGGCACTGGGTATAACATCCTAAAACCTTGTTATTGTACTGGTACTATGATGTATCCGTGTTTGATGTTCATTTATGCCTATCGATGTTTTAACTCTTGTATCCCTATGCAATGACAGTTTTTCTGTTGTATTTTGTCTTTATTCTTGAATAAAATTCTGAGTTAAAAAAAAAAATTGAGATTGCCAGACCCGTTGCGAGTCCCTACTGCAATGTTACAGATTGCAAAATAGGGACAGCTGTAAGTGTCTTTTCGGCTGTCCCTAATTCGAATGTGTAACACCGCAGAATTTTAGATTTTTTTTTCCCGAATCCGTAAGCATGTTGATCGGGATAATTGGACATTCATTTTTCACAAACTTCGCCATTGCCCTGCCACACTGGACACCGGAGATTAGAGTTACACTTTCCGGGGACTTTTAGTGTTAGGCTGTGGGGAGGGTTAGGGTAATGAAAGTGTAGGGTTATGGTTAAAGTCATGGAAGAGAAGGGTTAGGGTCATGTAATCTTAAAATCAGGCTGCGAGGAAGGGAGCCTTAATGTTAGGCTGCAGGGAAGGGAGTCTTAGGGTTAGGCTACGGGGAAGGGAGCCTTAGGGTTAGGCTGCGTGGAAGGAAATTTTAGGGTCAGGCTGCAGGGAAGGGAATCTTAGGACCATGCTGCGGGGAAAGAAGGGTTAGAGATATAGAAGGGGAGGGTTAGGGTAAGGATTAGGGTAAAGGTTGGGTTGAATTAAGCTTAGCAGTCACAGCACTGTCTTCTGTTTTCCGGGGATTGATTGCTTTGCCTCTTTCGAAAAAGGGCCGTTTGAAGAAATGGCCCATACCCCACTATACCTAGGACTGCCTTTAATACTGAGTATTAGTTACCTTCATATAGTCGATTAGAAATAAAGTACTACAAAAATAGTACAGACATAGTGGAATACTAACAGACTTCTTACACCTGTAAAAGGAATATGC
>WWET01005786.1:38733-58000 GCA_011038615.1 Limnodynastes dumerilii
CCCCCCACCCACAGTAAAATCCTAAATCTCCTCCGCAGCCTAACCCCAAGTCCCTAGAGAGGGTTATTCACCTCTCTGGTGGTCCGGCGGCGGCAATTCCGAAAATCAATGGGTGAGTATGCCGATCGCATGTACACCCATTCATAAAAAAAAGCAACTTATGGCTGTCCCTACTTTGTAATGACAGCCATTGGTGCGGGGACTTGCAACAATTTTTAAGGAGATTGGCAAATGCATTCCTAATGCTTTCAGAGAATTCAACCATTGGTTGCTTCTTGCCAGATTATTGTCCGTCCTGCCAGTAATATAGACCAGATACAGAGTTAAAGGACAAATCTGTTGCAGTGGCTTTTGATATTCAGCATCCTGCACTCAGGAGAACAGGGCACCCCCCCTGCATGCCCACATATGGTGCTGGGTCTGTGCCCAGGTCCCTACCTTTAGTGTTATACAGGCGTCTGCATATCGGCTATTTCTGTACATGACAAACGGAAATAGTTTGGCTTTATTTAGTCAGTGTCTGGCCCATAGTCAGGCGGGATAACTGCTGTTTGGTTGCTGCCTTGCTGCACTCCTGACTGACTACTTGTGTATTGTTTGTTATTGGCTTATTCCTGACTCCACATTTGCCTCATGCTGTCATGTTGTTGTATGCGCTCTGGTAAAGGTACTCATTGATTTAGATACCATTAAACTATAGTGCACAGAGTCTAACACACTTTCAGTATTCACCAGGGAACCCGAATGTGGGTATATTCTGCATGAAGCATGTAGGAACAGAGACTTGGGGCCAGATTTACTAAGTTGTGGCAAAGGAAAGTGGAGATGTTGCCCATTGAAACCAATCAGATTTTAGCTGACATTTTTTAATATGTAATAGGAAGGTGAGAGCTAGAATCTGATTGGTTGCTCTGGGAAACATCTCCACTTTTCCTTTTCTGAAGATTAGAAAATCTGGCCCTTTGATTGCCTGCACAAGTTTTTTAAAGTTTTGGTGGAAGATTATTTTTATTTTTTAAAAATCTATTTTACTATAATTGATGATGGTTCTGGCCTATGCTTCACACCTGACATGTTTTGCCCTACTAGAGATAACGTATACTGAAATACCGTCTTCCTTCTGTGCTCTGCCTTTGTAAGCATAGATGATACTTAATGTTACATACATCTGAGTTTACAAAGAGGTTTCCCCCCGCCCTCCCGAGTGTGTGTATACTAAAGAAATGTATGCATAGAAATATAACATTCACCTGAATGCCCCATGTGGCTCTATGTGTTAGAAAGAGATATCACTTTAATAAACTATAGAGTGATATATATTCTTACACACCTTGATGACAGTAGATTAGTTGGAGTGTGGATAGGACAAATTAAGACATTCAATTGCACAAAGGGAAAAATTGCTTTTTATCTCTAAGAATGGTGTAAATGGGCAGCAATTATACTAATCTTCATCTATGTGCCTTGGCTGTAAGTAATAGGAGAGTGGTAGTCATATTAATAGACATAATTAGGAAACAAATCATTGTAAAGCACAAAATTCATACAGATCACTAGCATTAGAGCAGGGATTCGCCCCTAACCATAGAAGACTGTCAGGGGGGCCATTGTCCCTTATACATCTACCGTAAGTAGTAGGGCGGTGGTATATTAAATGTATCTGGGTACAGGGGATAATTGAGGACAACCTAACAAACCTATTCTATGTGCCAGATTTACTAAGCTGCGGGTTTGGAAAAGTTGAGATGTTGCCCAAGCAACCAATCAGATTTTTGTTGACATTCTCTAGTATGTAAAAAGAAAGTGAGAGCTAGAATCTGATTGGTTGCTATAGGCAACATCTCCACTTTTCCAAATCTGCAGCTTAGTAAATCTGGCCCTTGGTGTCCTTGAAATGGTCCTAAAAAATGATTTATGTCAGATAGTATGTTTATTGCTGAGTCCCATTGCATAGCTCCCAACATTGAGAATACCAAAAACAGGCCAAAATATGCTCCACCCCTGTTCTTCTAAACCCCACCCAGTTCCATCCACCTTTCATAGTTGGGAGGTATACAATTTTTTGAAAGGTAATTTTAGTCATATGATATAAATGATGATTTATTAATGAGCCTAGAGGAAGAGAGAATGTGAACCCTGGACCATCCAAATATCAGCAGTTTTAAAGCCACCTCTGTGCAGCCTGCAGGTGGCCAAACAGAACTTAAGTCCCCCCCTGGTTCATGGCTTTGCTTTACACCTTTTAAACAGTGGAGCCAGGATGTTGTGCACTTTAAACAGCGCCCTGTTTCCTCAACAATGATGTACTGGATGTAATGATGTCACTGACGTCAAGCCCAACACTAGAAGAAGAGAGGACAGGAAGAAAGAAGAGGAAGAGCAGAAAACACAGGAAACACATGGGAAAAATAAGGCTGAAGAAAAGAAAGGAAGTAATGGAAAGGTAAGAGAGAACAGAGAACAGTGTGAGTGCTAGTATGGGCACTGTGGGCCGGATTCAGAGCTCCGGCCGCAATGCAATAGTATGGGCACTGTGTGAGTGATAGTATGGGCACTGTGTGAGTGATAGTATGGGCACTGTGAGTTATAGTATGATGGGTACTGTTTGAGTGATAGTATGGGCACTGTGTAAATGATAGAATGGGCACTGTGTGAGTGATAGTATGGGCACTGTGTGAGTTATAGTATGATGGGCACTGTTTGAGTGGTAGTATGGGCACTGTGTGAGTGATAGTATAGGCACAGTGTGAGTTATAGTATGATGGGCACTGAGTGAGTGGTAGTATGGGCACTGTGTGAGTGATAGTATTGGCACAGTGTGAGTGACATTATGGGCACTGTGTGAGTGATTGTATGGGCAGTGTGTCAGTGACACTATGGGCACTGTGTTATGGAATGGGCAGTGTGAAGATATGGGCTGTTTGATGGTATGAGCAGTGTGATGGTGTGGGCATTATGATGGAATGGTCAATGAGATGGTATGGGCAGTGTGATAGTAAGGGCAGTGTGATTATATGATCGATGTGATGGTAGTGTGATGGATGGTATGGGCAGTGTGAATGTATGGGCATTGTGATGGTATGGGCAGTGTGAAAGTATGAGCAGTGTGATTGCATAGGGAGTGTGATGGTATAGACAGTGTGATATCATAGGCAGTGTGATTGCATGGGCTGTGTGATGGTATGGTCAGTGTGATGGTATGGGCAGAGTGATATCATAGGCAGTGTGATGGTATGGGCAATGTGATATAATAGGCAGTGTAATGGTATGGGCAATGTAATAGTATGGACAATGTTATTATATGGGCAGTGTGCTGGTATGGGTAATGTGATATTATAGGCAGTGTGATGATATGGGCAGTGTGATGGAATGGGCAGTGTGATGGTATGGTCAGTGAGATGGTATGGGCAGTGTTATGGTATGGGCGGTGTGATGGTATGCGCAGTGTGATGGTATGGGCAGTGTGATGGCATGGGCATTGTGATGGTATGAGCAGTGTGATATCATAGGTAGTGTGATGGTATGGGCAATGTGATAGTAAGGGCAGTGTGATGGTATGGGCAGTGTAATGGTATGGGAAGTGTGATTTTATAGGCAGTGTGATGATATGGGCAGTGTGATGGATGGCATGGGCAGTGTGATGGTATGGGCAGTGTGATGATATGGGCACTGTAATATCATAGGCGGTGTGATGGTATAGGCAGTATGAGGGTATGGGCAGTGTAATGGTATGGGCAGTGTGATGGATGGTATGAGAAGTGTGATGGTATGGGCAGTGTGATGGTATGTCAGTGTGATATTATAGGCGGTGTGATGGTATGGGTAGTGTGATGGTATGGTCATTGTGATACCATAGGCGGTGTGATGGTATGGGCAGTGTGATGGTATGGTCAGTGTGATATCATAGGCGGTGTGATGGTATGGGCAGTGGGATGGTATGGTCAGTGTGATATCATAGGCGGTGTGATGGTATGGTCAGTGTGATATCATAGGCGGTGTGATAGTATGGTCAGTGTGATATCATAGACAGTGTGATGGTATTGGCAGTGTGATATCATAGGCAGTGTAATGTATGGGCAGTCTGATGGTATAGGCAGTGTAATGTATGGGCAGTGTGATGGTATAGGCAGTGTAATGTATGGGCAGTGTGATGGTATAGGCAGTGTAATTTATGGGCAGGGTGATGGTATAGGCAGTGTAATGTATGGGCAGTGTGATGGTATAGGCAGTGTAATGTATGGGCAGGGTGATGGTAATATTTTCAAATTTAATAAAAACATGAAAAAATGAATTATCCCTGTATGTAGAAATAACACATGCAGAATTCATCGGCAGCGATTCCTGACCCTGTAATGCGTTTGAATAACAGAATGGTCTGGATTTAGGCGTGACCTGGGTCTAGTGCACGTATTTGATGTAAACAGTCCATTTTATGCCTGCATTCAGTTCTGGATCAAGTGCACTTCCTTGGGCATGTCCTAACTGTACATTACCTACATCCTTCCATCCCATCTCTCCCTCAACACGGGTGTGCGTCAGCGCTTAGAATGCCCCTTTTTTGAAAGGGCCACTTTTGACCCCGCTTTTTTGAACACAGAGCTGGTGAGAAGCTTCAAGCCGCGCCCCAGACAGGTAATCAACGCTCTCTATTTCCCTGACCCCAACCCTTATCCTTGTTCTTACCCTAACCCTCCCCTTCCATTACCCTAACACTAACCTTCCCTTCCCCACTGCCTAACTCTAAGTCTCACTTTCTCCCTTCCACCCCCTTCCCGCAGCCTAACCCTTAAACTAGACCACTAAACTACATCCCCTGCACTAATCTGTCCAATAGCTGCCGGCACCCAAAAATGGGTGTTGGTAGTGGTGAACAGAAGGCCTCAACACTACTCTCAGAACACAAGCTGCTGCAGCTCAAATTGTGCTCATATCTGAATCGGCCGTGACTGCGTTCTCCTCAGCTCTGAGCATGTGCAGTAGAAAATCATGCCAGCTGGGGTACACTCACCTCTGGATCGGGCCCAATATGTTTTTGAAGTTACTAAAAAAAAATAACCCTCTAGCAATGACGTTTGCACTTGAAAAGAAAGGGAATAAAAGACTGGAATGCATTTTTTTGTAGGATATGTTTAAAAAAATTCAAATATTCAATTATTTGTCATTAAAATGATTTTCATGGAAGGACAATTGAATATTTGTTTGGAAATTTCAACATTCATTTTGGTGAAAGCTTTTGACTATGCTGAATTTATATTCTTTCATACTGTCTCTAACCTCTTCATCTTACCCAGCATCCTCCTGATAAAATATGCTATATCCAATTCAGCTTATACCATCAGCAGAAAATAAACTCCATTGACCATTGTTTTTGTTTGCCTATAGCTGAGTGATTGATTGCAATAATTCTGGCATAGAGTGAAGCCGTCTCTTTGTTCTAGAGCACACCTCATTGATTGCCTCGCAGAAAAATGTTTAGCATTCAGCAAATTGCAGAGGCACTTGTACAAGTACAGGACCTAACTGCAGAGCCCAGAAATGCTGCTAACGCTTCACAGTTATTGTTCATAAGAACTAAGATGTATAATACAGCAATAATTAGAGAACTGCATCCAGAGTGTGAAAGTAAGAGGAACACAAGTGGAAAGTTACACCTGGGCAAAACCATGTTTGACTCTCAGGGAGAATAAAATCATTTTTTTTCTTTGCATGCAGGCGGAATACTTTGGACTTGGAATAGGACACGTCATCTTTCACCTTTTTGTAACTGTTTACAACAGATGGAATTATAATTCATCATGGTTTTTTCCAAGTGTATCTTTCCTTCTGATTTCCTCTTAGTGGACCGGATCCAGACTCCTGCACACTTTCCATACGTGCGGGAGTCTGTTGTCTGACAGCCCCCCCCTCATCACTCCCTGCACTCGTGCCATAAGCCTGCCTTAACTAAAGCACACGGATCAGCGGTCGTACGGACCGCTGATCCGCACAATTGTGGGATACCCCTGTAGCCCCTATACCATTACCATACTTCCCTCCGCCCACCTTAGCGGACATTGGGGAAGCACAGCCTATTTCTTCTGAAATGGCATCGTACAGAACTAAGTTCTAACTAATGTAACACTAGCGTAAATCTGACGTGTACATGCGCATTACCATAACAACACCTTTCTTCTGCAGGATCATGCCCATGGTCATTAACGCAACGTTAGGACCGGATTCTGACGTGCAAAATGGAGCAGTTTCTGAAGGCTAGGATTAGAAAATATAGACAAAAGTAAATTACACGTTAAAAAAAAGATTTTTAATGCATTATTTCTTTATTTTTAACGTTACGTTTTATTGTGTGCTTATTAAATGTTGTTACTTTTGGAAAGGTGACGGTGCTCCGAATGGAAAGTATAAATTTACCCCAACCCTTTCCCTAATTCTTAACCTAACCCTTCCCTTTCCTTCCCTCCATGACCCTAACCCTAATCCTCCCTTCCCCGCAGCCTGAACCTAATCTTCCCTTCCCCACAGCCTGATCCTAACCCTTCCTTCCCTGCAGCCTGACCCTAAGTCCCCCTTCCCCGCAGCCTGACCCTAAGTCCCCCTTCCCAGCAGTCTGACCCCACTCTTGAAAGTTTCTAACACCAAGTACACGTGGTAACTACACACGTGCAATCATTACTGCTTCTCACTAGACCTTTTTAGAAACTCTGTTGGTGCAGAAAGCGCACTTAATTCTTTATCAGGCTCATGATAGTTATTTGACTTTGTTGTATACAGAGACTGGTATATAACCAAAATCATGGAACTACAGTATTAATGTAGGACAAAAAACACAATTACTTGATTTTTTTTCTGCTGTATCTTTTATTCAATTTTATAGATTTGGTCAATCCAAAGGCAAAATGAAGCCCACACTAAAGAGTCTTGCACTGCTTTCTCTATACATATATTGAATAAGTAAAATAAAATCATTGCAAACAGCTTCAGAATGATGAAGGAAGGGAGTGGAAACCTCCTATGAGCTTACATTCCACCGGATCTTCAGTAGAAGTGTGGTAATTGCATTTCACACTTCATTGCAAATATAGTCAATCAATAAATGTCATATGCAGCAGTTTCAGATGTGAACCACCTACTTGACATTACTGTTATTCCCAATATAATAACACTGATGTCTAATCTTATATGTTTCTTCCAAAAATAGCATGTGACTATTCTTTAAACCTGGAATATTTTGTTATACTGCATGTGTATACAGCCACATAGGCCAACTTAAACTTTGCTTCTCAGCAAATACCAATAAAGACATCTATAATGATTAGACTTTTATTGCATCTTAAATATTCCTTGTCTATAAATAACAGCAGGAAGGTTGTCTAAGCCTTATTGATGATTCTGGAGAATAGTAAAAAAAAACCCCTTGTTCTTGATTTATAGCACTGGAGCTCGGATTCTGCCAAAGTAGGTTGGTCTGTGGAGCAAGATGGGCCCAAAGGACCAGATACAGAGTTAGTGTTAAATTCTGTACATTAGCCTCCGCTGAGCAGGCTAGTGTATGGGATTGGTGCCCCCACCTTGCTCTCCTACATGTGGATGATGGATCCACCACCAGGGGTGCAGGTCGCTGCCCTGAACGAGCCTTTTTCGAAAAGGACTATTTTCTAGCATCCCACTTTGAATTTCTGCCTCACTGAGGAGAAGCAATTGATGATTCCCAGGATGAAGACGCAGCTTTGAATGGTAAGTATCCCTTCTCCTAATCCTTACCCTAACCCTATCCTTCCCTTTATAATACCCTAACCCTAACCCTGACCCTATGACTCCCTTTCCAGCAGCATAACCCTGGGACCCCCTTTCCCACAACCTAACCCTAAGACTCCCTTTCCCACAACCTAACCCTAAGACTCCCTTTCCCACAGCCTAACCCTAAGACTCCCTTTCCCACAACCTAACCCTAAGACTCCCTTTTCCCATAGCCTAACCCTAAGACTCCCTTTCCCGCAACCTAACTCTAAGACTCCCTTCCCTGCTGCCTAACCCTAAGACTCTATTTCCCGCAACCTATCCCTAAGACTCCCTTTCCCATAGCCTAACCCTAAGATTTCCTTTCCTGTAACCTAACCCTAAGACTCCCATTCCCATAGCCTAACCCTAAGACTCCCTTTCCCATAGCCTAACCCTAAGACTCCCTTTCCCATAGCCTAACCTTAAGACTCCCTTTCCCATAGATTAACCCTAAGACTCCCTTTCCCGCAGTCTAACCCTAAGACTTCCCTAAGACCCTAAGACTCACTTTCCCCGCAGACTAACACAAAGACTGCCCTCCCAGCAGCCTAACCCTAAAATTCTTTCCCCACAGACTAACCCTAAGACTCCCACTCCTCGCAGCCTAACCCTAGAATTCCCCATAGATTCCTACTCACCTGTCCGTTCGGTGCTGCGGCAGTACGATGGGTCTGCGGCGGCATTTCTGAATGAACGGTTAAGTATGTCGACCCATCTAAAATAGCGCTATTTTCTAAATAGAGACAGATGAAAATGAGCTTTTGGCTTTCTCTAATTCATAAATAGCATTTAAAAAAAGCCTCCAAAATAGCTGCTGTGTATTCTGCTGGAGTTCTCCGCTGTCAATCAGCCCAAAGATAGTGGAGCATATACAGTGTTAGCATCTACTAAAGAAATTGGGATATTAGGAGAAATTAAGATGTAACACAGTGGAGAGGACATTTTAATCAGCATTCCTGTCTTTGTACAGGTCACATGGTCATTTATGTCTGTAAAAGTAGTTGTGTAATGAGGTGTCCATGTTATGTGTCACATGGTATTTTAGCGTAGAAACCTAAATCTGAAGCTATTGAAAGACGTGGCGCAGGCTTATTGAATGTTGATGTCTCCTTTACACTTTTGTAGTCACATTTTTCCTGCCTTCCAGAACTGTGATACACAAACCTATTCTAAAACCTATTTTCAGCTATACAAATTGCAGTTGAGAATCATGTTTTCCCATAATGTGATCATACGATAGCATATATGCAATCTACGTTTCGAAAAGATACGTTGATTACGTTATAAATTTACTGCGCATGGGCAGTAGTCAAAAACGTTAAACTCCGGACGTATATGTTATACGTCCGGGAGTATGCATAGGGCCCTTTATCTGAGGGAAGCTGAACAACTGACTGACCTACAGTCACTTAGAGTCATCATTTGCTTACCCCATTACTGCAATGTCTGGGGACACTTAGCAATGACTAATGTTAAAAACCTTACAAAATGAAAGAAATGTAAGTATTTGATTTATTTGCTAAGTGGTTACATATGTCAAACATAATCATCAGACTACACGCGCTACAACCAATTATTGTGATATTGAACTCTTGTTTCAGGTGCTGCTTCCTATTGATGGTCAAGTTGCAGCTCTCTATCAATGCACGTCTCTCAAACTCACCAAAATATGACAATTGTACCCATACCCCGGACCAAACTCTGCTCCTTTTCTCCTTCTTAACCTCACCTTACTCTATTAGTTTGAATCCCTGCTTATCACCATGTTCCTACCAGCAACAAACTCTGCTGCTCCACCCTTTCTTAGCACCACTTTCGTCTTCCAGTGCCAAACTCTGCTGCTCTGCTCTGGTTTTCACTTATAGCATTAAACTCTGCTGCTTCACCCATGCTTAGCGTTACGTTCACGCTTAGTAGTATAGCTCAGAGCGCTATATCCTACCATGCTGAATTCCTCCTATCACCCCACACTCAATTGGGCTATAGCAACAATGCTGAAATTATATCTTGAATATATACAAGTGATACAGATAAAGGTTCATAAACATTAATAGTAGTAATAAATAGTTGTTAGCATTTGTAGGATACACAAACCTAAATATAAATATACAAAGTATATATAATGTTTAGCTTTTTTTTTTATAAAGCAGTAGTAGCTATAATAATAATGATGATGTTGATCATCATCATCATCATTAGGATCATAATATTGAATCAGATCCATAACTAATAATGACATGACAGCCGATTTATACAAGCTGCTTGCGTATTCCAAGCTTTGCAAGCATGCGCACACCAGATGTTACACAACAGAATCTTTAATGTATGGTCTCCGTTGGTTCAGCGATCTGTACGTGTGTGCAGGGGAAGCATAAAAATGAGACAGTCTGGGCTGGTTAAGGACCGGTACATCTGCGACCTCCCCACGCACAGCAATGCAGTGTCATGAGAGTGCACTAGTCTCTTGAGTGCAAACTTTAGCAATTCCGTGCAGGTGGAAATCATATTTAAGTCTGGATCAGGTTTATAATAATAATAATAGACCAGATCCAGACTTCTACTTCCATGCACACAGGACCAAATAAAGATGTCTGTTCATTTCCTTGTTTAGCAATTATGACATCGGCCATAGCAAAGAGGTGGCACTTACTTACTTACTTACTTACACAACATAAACAAAAATAAATACAAGATATAAAAAATAAGAAAAAGATGGATCCTTTGCTTACCCTAAAAATGCAGTATAAATAACACTCTAATTCATTCCCTATGTGCACAATGATCCACTTTACATCCTTCTGTAGAAGAATTTTATTAATGTCTCCACCTCATAGATTAGAGTAAACCTTTTCCAAAATAAAGGCTCTTAGGCCAGATGGATCTGATCTGTGGTCACTTAAATAATGATGTGAGACAAGAGAAAGGTTATTCAGTTTATCCACATCAGAGATACTATTGCATATTTAACCAATGTGTTCCAGGAGATGTATTTTGATTTTATAGATGTCTTACCAATATAGTGCATAGGCACGTCAGGCCATATAGTACATTGTTGGTGTTACAATTTACAAAAGACTTAATTATGTCATTCTGACCAATATGTCAGTTTTATTAGTTGTCTTACTCATAAATTTACACACCATGCATGTACCACAAGCAAAGGACCCAACTACAGAGGGTTTAACATGGTAGTTGATTGCAAGTGAATAAGGACTAATTTATCTCTCAAATTGTACGACCTACTCCAACTCATACTCATTTGAGTGCCCAAAATTTGAGATAGGTCCTTATCTGATTTCAAAATGTGTAGTTATTTATGAAAGATATTCAGTACGATAAAAATCCCCTAAAAAATCTGATTGTTGAATTCTGACATTTAGAACATTGTTTAGGATAAATTAGTTCCTCGTGTTTTCGATAAAGGTCTGTGTTGATAATCCAAATCGGTCTATTTTTATGGACCCACCAAAAATGTCAATATGGCTGTTAGTCATCTGTACTGTGAATCTAATATTCAGAAAGTTGGTGTTAAATATTTAAAAAAACAAAATGAACAAATCGGGGTCACCCTGATAGAGGATGAAAATATTGTTGATATATCATTCATATACTAAAGCCACTTGAGCGTACACAATGTAACATTCTCATGGGCTTCAGTAAACACAATCTCCTACTCACACTAATTGAGGTATACATTTGCATAAGTGGGCCGCCCGCCGTCACTACGACGGCGGGCGTAAGATCGGCTGAAAAGCCGATCTGCGCATGCGCTGGGCAGATTTTGCCCAGCGTAGCTACGGCAACGCCCGATCAACGATCGGACGTCCGTAGGAACAGTGTAGGGACGCTGGAGGGGGTGTACCCCTAGCGTCCTATAAGGTTAGTGAAGGTTGGCGGGGGGAGGTAATATAATGAGGGAGGGAGGGCTTAGCGGTAGTACGCTCGTGTGCGAGCGTATTACCCATTGCTTACGCAGGCTGAAGTTAGGGTAGCCTTCAGCCGGCGTAAGCAATGGGAAATACGTCCACACAGGGGGAGTGTCGGGGAGAATGGACGCCGATACGCTGTGCTTTAGTAACTAGCGACGGCGGGCATAGGTCTGGATCAGGGCCCTTGCGTGCATAAGTGGGCTATCTTCATTAAATCTGGATTTGGTCCAATAATAAGAATAATAGTAATAATAATCAGAAAATTACAAAAGACAATAAGAGTTTCTATATATTTTACAAACTTTTATTTTAATATTGCACGTCATCAATTTTTTTAAAAATACATTTTATTAACAATACAACATGAGCTGCAAATATCCTCTCTAATATGGGCTTGTTGAAATAACAGAAGCATTTAAAGCACTTATAAATGCACTGTGTATAGAACAGAAGGTATTGATCAGAAGTCGTTAGCCATGTGGAATGGATGTATTCCATTTCCTAATGCATTCAGAAATCTGTGTATTCTACAATACTAAAGATTAAACTTACTTTCTGAAAACAAAATATAACGCAAGCACTATTCCATAAAAAGTGGTAAGGAGGCAATCTGTTCTGTTTTGTTGTTTATTGACATTTTGTGGGCTATCCTAAAATGGCTACCTGTGTATTTTTTTTTTATAAATGCTTTGTAAGTAATCCTTATAAGTAATCCCTAGGCACTGATATGGGACAATAAGTAGCTTCTAGCAAAAAAAAAAGCTTAGGTTGTAAATTTGTTTGTGATATTTATTGTACTTTTTACAGCCAAGAAAATCGTTATTTAATTTGATGGACATCAGCAGTGACTCTGAACGCTGAAAATATAGAAATCTAAAAATAGCAAAGAGCGTTATACAATATGCATGACTTATTTTTATACACTTATACTAAGATACACTGAAAATAGCTGTAAGCTCGCTCTCCGCTCCACCTCACTGCATATCTTCTTACTTGTAGCTGAGGTAGTCATATCCCCACTATACAAAGCCCTGGGAATTTCATGCATTTGTATCTTTTCTTTTATTATTATTCAGATGGCAATGGTTTCTCAGTATAGCTCATGCCCAAAAAAACAGGTACATGCAAATGCGTGTGATGATGCATTGTACACAGTTAAACATATGTTCAAATGGTATGGGGTGATCTTATATTCATGCAAGATACATGCGAGATATGGCTTTAAAAAAAAGTACCTGTAGCTGCCACCACATGCTAATTACCTATGTAATGCTAATGCATACATTCAACCAAGAGAAATATGCTAAAACCTCAACACGTGCTTTGGGTAATAGTAATAATGTGTAAGAGTGAGGTAATTCATGTAATATGTGTATAGAAATATTAAAGTCAAGTATTGAGACTATAAATATATGGGACATATGAGACTGAAATGGGGATAGCCACATCCTTTTCTTTTCAATGATTAATGTGGCATTTGTGGTGGCTGTTCGTACAATGTAGTTTTATAATGAGACAAATAAATTTGTTATATTAAATGTAAATGGGCCAGATCTAAAGTTCTGTTCCCACCCCGCTGTCGGAAATGCTCCAAGTATGGGACTCTGAATCCAGAAGATTCACTAGGGCCAGATAGGGGATGAAGGGTTTGGCTAAACCTTTAAAAGTGTCAATGCTATTAATTTAGACTAGATGGGCCTGATCCAGAGCAACGCTCGCAAGCGAGCGTACGCTCATCGTATGCGAATTTTCGTCAAAAAATTCGCAATGCGCATGCCCAGTATGACAGCTTCCGGTCGCCCGAGCGTCATGAGCGAATAGCGGGCGTATCGTTAGCGTATTTTTCGCTCGCTGGGCGTATTTTTTATACGATGGTCGGCTGGGCGCCCGTTTTACTACAGGGAGGCGGGGATAGCCATTTAAATTGTACAGTATGGGCGTGCTAAGCGTATTTTCTCAGCGTATTTTCTGCGAATTTTCGTACGGCCGACGGTCGTACCCAGTGTAGGGTATAGCCGCCGTAAGCAGGGACTTTACTATGGGAGTGCTAGGGGCGTGTAGGTTGATACGCCCGAGCGTACGTTCGCATTCGCCCGTCGTGCGAATTTTCGTAGCGCTGGATCAGGCCCGATGAGAGTAAATAAGTTCTATATTTTAGACATCATTCTTGGTTACAGGAAAATAAGAAATTAATTATATGTAAAAGATGATGAATCCTAAGATCGGATCCAGAATTCTGACATTCACCTTATTTCCATGTGGTCAGATGATATAATGCACACTTTGTACACCCATGCCACCTGATCTGAACGCAATCCATATGATCTAGGCTGTGGACAAATGACACTTCCAACAGCTTCCAATGGGGTGCTATATTGCACTCAAAAGTGGGTTGGACTTATTCCTACAATGAACAGTATAGGTGGGCTAACAGAATGCACACTGAATCAGACTTCCAAAATGTCACCATTTTAAGTTTGCACAAGTCAGAAACTTTAAGGTATTGTATGGGTTTTAACAGTCAGATTTGATAAAAGATCTCCACACATAAGGACCAGGGACCGGATCCACAGCTAAAAATGATAGCCCACTTACACACGCAAAGTGAGTAAGTTGCCTGTATGGGCTGGAGGGCGCATGTGTATGGAACTTAGTTCTGAACAATAGTATTTAAGATGAAATGGTCTGTGCTTCCCCTCCACACGCCAAGGTGGACAGGCCTCTGCTGCCACACTCGGCAGAGTTTAGATGTTGGTTCTTACCCTAACATATCTGCAATGTCCTCACGTAAAATTGGGGTGGTGTGGAAGTTAAGATCACATGAATGGACTAATCATCAGCCTAACTACCTGCTCCCTTCATGCATACCTCACATACACTTCCCTTCCCGCCCCACCCTGCTGTCAGAAAGCATTCTGCCTCTGAAAGCTGGATCAGTCATATGCACTACCGTGATGGGGACGCAGAGTGTGTGTATGTGCAAACACAAAAAGGGGTGGTTTAAGTCTGGATCTGGTTCAGAATTCTGAACGCAGAAAAAATAATTGTATATTTTGGAGTCGATCTCTAATTATTTAAGTCCAGATTCCACATAGATATGGAAGTTTTTTTTTCTTTAAATACCATATTCACATAAACATGTTGCTGGGACTGATGTGAATCGGTGCTTAAACATTGTAAAACACTACACAACATTGTTAAGGTTCTATGTAGTATGATGGCGCTATATGATGATCTGTTAATCAATAAAAAATGTTTTTATTTTTTGGAACTTGTGAAGGTAGATGAACATGTTGTAGTTTATATAAGACTCAAAGGGGCTTCCCAAACCTGATCATCTAACATCTATTTATAATTATCTTAATCATTCATGATCTAGCCTACATTTTTCTTGTTTTAAATCTGTACCTGCAGGGGAGGATTGGGGTCCCAAAAGAAGTGTATGAGTGAGTGTGATAGACGGTATAACATCAACTCTGTGAACAGTTGTGCCATGGATGGATGGTATAATATATATTGTTGAGTTGTGTAACTTGGGGTGAAATAAGTAATATGGGGAGAGGTGTCTGAACGGGGGATATAATATGTTATGTGGAGGCAGCGTTGTAACTGGGTTGTATAATATGTCATGTGTAGAGACTGAGGGGTGTAATATGTAATGTGTAGAGACTGAGGGGTATAATATGTAATGTGTGTGTATGTGTGTGTAATATGTAATGTGTGTGTATGTGTGTGCATAGCTGAAATATGTTGGAATATTTCACTTATATTTTTTAGGCTTGATAGTCTGTATAATATTTTATGGTCAGCACTAACTGCAGTCTGTTTTGCATTGTGGTAACTAGGTTGCAGTCTATATTGTATAGTGATGACTAGAATACAGTGTGTATTGAATGGTGATTATAAGCAACATTGTGTATTGTATCACTGTCACTAGGGTGCAGTCGTAAAACAGTAGGGTGCAGATTTATAGTTGGGGGGGTTGGTGGGAGGTGCGCCATATACACTAGCTCCAGTCCTAATTGCAGATGTCGTATACAAAGTTGGAAATCATTAAGATCCATATAAAGAAACAAATTGAAAAAGGCCTGAACAGTGATTTTTTAAGTTTTATTTATTCTTATTGTTTTAAAAATATTTTGATTCAAATATTAAATAAAAGAAAGGTTTTCAGTCCCAGACACAAGCTCTATTATAGTCTTAAGGCCTGCAGATAGTTTGGTACAAGAATAAAACATACCTGATCTCTTTTGATATATCTGTTAGAAATCTCAGTTTAACCACAAGCAGATCCACAATGCTTACATTCAGTTTTGCAAATGGCAAAAGGTTCATAAATTAGATTCACAATACAACAATAAGAGAAGAGCAATTCAAAAATGTCTCCTTTCGGCTTTGCCAAATCATATTTCCTGTATTGTGATAAAATACTTGTGGAGTGGAATAGAATAGAATCGAAACAAATAGATTCTTTTCAACAAACTGTGAAAACAAAAAATACAATTGTAGGGTCATATTGCATTGTCAGAAAATATTTAGCTACATAATGTATCTGACTGCATCGCTGAAAAATTACTCATTTATACTTGCCATAGTTAAAAGAACGTTTGTTGTGTTCAGTTAAACATTTCCCAAAAACTGGAAAATGTCTGCCATACATTTTGGGAAATTCATTGCATGGTGGGCCCACTTGTTGGATAAAATTGAATAGGACTTTAGAAATCATTAAAACTTTGTTTACTTACCAATTAGCAGTTACTAGCTTCCTGCAAAGATAAAAAAAATGGAGCTGACATCACCTATTCAATGTCCATGAATCCATATGGCTGTGTATTGCTAGATTTTAGATATTCTACAACTTGTTCCTTTAACACGGTTTAAATAAGTTTCTCCACAACTGATATAAGGCTCAATTGTTGGTAGTTGTCAGCTTCTTCCCTAATTACATGGGTTTAGTTATGTGTACAGGAGTTACCTAAAATGCTCAGTTCAAAACTGTGAGACTTTGAAATGTATTGACTTGCTCTTGAACAACCATTGAACAGATATGTATGCACACATTGCAGATGCTGGGCTTCCCTTACAGAAAATTATGCATAGCTTATCACTGAATGCTAATTGGGCATACACTGGAAACGAAATGTGTTCTCTGCAATGAAAATTATATTTCCGAAATACAGACAACCGAAAGCTCATTTTCGATTTTGTGGCTGTACCCACAAGTTTATGCTCTATAGGACATTGATGGAGCAGCCAGTTTGTAGGGTAAAAGTGCTTTTTGTGATCCAGTCTCACATTCACAGGACTGAGAGTAATTTTAGTATGGAAAGAAGTTTACAAGTTTGTGGTAATAATGTAACAGAAAGGAAATACAGATATCAAAGTATTTGTAAATAGGGTAGACAAATGTTAAGGTTGGGCAAGTAGGTAAGCTTGTCTGAAAAGGTGAGTTTTAAGGGAGCGCTTGAAAGTTTGGAGAGTAAAGCATTGTCTTATTGGGTGAGGAAGGTTATTTTTAGAGCATAGATGCAGCCTGGAAGAAGTCCTGTAACTGGGAATCAGAGATATTGTTTAGTGTAGAGGAGAGCAGTATGTCCTGTGAAGATCTGAGTGACTGAACTGGGATATATCGTGAGATGATTGAGGATATGTATGTGGGTGCAGTCTTGTTGATGGCTTTGTTGGCTATAAACTATATTCCGTATATAGGGATCCAGAACTATGCCCGTGGGCTTAAATACGCCTGTCGTAAGCGTAAAATCGTCTAAAATGCGCACAGTGACTACTTCCTGTTGTAACTCGTTGTAACTTGTTGTTGACCGTAGTTGTAAATCGTTTGTCCTTAGCAGTTGCGTAATTACGGGCGAAATTGCGTGCCTATATTATGATTGCCGTAAGTACGATTCAGTTATAAAATGTAGGCAGGGGGGGTGCATTTAAATCGTACAGTATGGGTGTGCTTAGGCTAATTCGAACATCACGTAATTACGACCGGACGTACTTACGCTAGGAACATTTGTACGGTTCGGCAAGCGTAAGGAGGTGAAATTACAGTCGATTTAGGGGAGCGTCCGGGGGATTGCATTGTATTTATTGCATAAATACAATCGGCACTAGTGCGTAGGTCTGGATCAGGCCCCTATTGTGTAAATGGTATATATTAATAACTAGTACTTTGGGCTATAGTAGAAGGTGGTAGGTCTGTAATGAAGTCCATGGACAAGTGTGTCCATGGATGCTTAGGAATCTGTAAGAGGAAAAGGGGACCGAAAGGAGGAGTACGGGGGGTTTTATTGCGGGCACAGATTGCACAGTTGCCAACGAAGTCCTCAACATCACGTGACATGGCATGCCACCAGACTGACCAAGAGAGAAGTTCCAAAGTCTTATGAACACCTGGATGTCCCGCTGTCTTGCAGTCATGAGTCTGTGCCAAAACTTCTCTTCTTAAGTATCCAGGAACAAATAAGCAATTGACAGGAGTCCGTTTAGGAACCTGGGGCCTGATCCAGCGCTACGAAAATTCGCACGACGGGCGAATGCGTATGTTCGACCGTGCAAAAAACCATACACGCCCCTAACACTCCCATAGTAAAGTACCTGCATACGACGCCTATACCCTACACTGGGTACGACCGTCGGCCGTACGAAAATTCGCACAAAATACGCTGAGCGTACGGGCTTAGCACGCCCATACTGTACAATTTAAATGGCTACCCCCGCCTCCCTGTAGTAAAACGGGCGCCCAGCCGACCATCGTAAAAAAAATACGCCCAGCGAGCGAAAAATACGCTAACAATACGCCCGCTATTCGCTCATGACGCTCAGGCGACCGGAAGCTGTCATACTGGGCATGCGCATTGCGAATTTTTAGCCGAAAATTCGCTTACGATGAGCGTACGCTCGCTTGCGAGCGTTGCTCTGGATCAGGCCCAAAGAGACTAATGTAATTGCCTAATATTAGCTGCACAATATTATTGTCACTAAATAAATTTAGTGACAATCCAATTGCTAATGAAATTTGGCATTACAACCTCATGGGGTAAGAAATGTCACAGCCTGACCTCCTGTACAGTGCACAGACAGCCTTTGTTATCCATATCTGCTTCTCAGCCCTTTTCCTGCACAGTATAATGCCCCTTTCTTCTGCCAGTTTGTTTGTGTATAAATGATTGTGGATAAATGGAAAATAGATAGAGAAACAATAAACTAAAACTCCTCAGAGGTCTAAGCTGCCATATTTTGAACATGATACAGCCACCAGCTAAATGGCAATCTTATAATTGTTCTATATCATCTAAAGATAGAAAATTGCTATTAGGAAGGGGAAACTATTTTCCTGCTCCCAATAGCTGCAGCTTGCGGTGGGTAGATTAGGATTAGGCTGTGGCAGGTAAAAGGTTAGGTTTAGGCTGTGGAGCGTTATGATTAGGCGGAAAAAGGGGAAGCTTAAGGTTAGGTGAAACACTTACTTTTCGGTGGATGACTCTTTGGGCCTGATCCTGAGCTACGGCCGCCGTCGCTAGTACGGCGGGCGTAGCTCACATGCCCATGCGCCGCGC
>WWET01005787.1:47716-63782 GCA_011038615.1 Limnodynastes dumerilii
GCGATTAGCATCTTTTACAATATAAATAAAGTTAATTTTATTTTTTTTTTTTAAATAAAAAACGGACTGTGGTATTTTTTATATTTTTTTATCTATGCTATCAGAATGATTTAAACTGGATAGAATCATTGTATTAAGTCCTATAGGCTTATAGGCTAATTAATCACAAGAGGTGTCTTTCTGGCTTATATATATATATGCTGTGCATAGGAGGACAACACAGCCTATATATTTCAAACACTGTTCTGCATATTATAAATACTCCATCTTTTCCGTGAAGTGTGAATTTAAATGAGTTTTGACCACAACAGTTTACAACAATATAATATCTGTTTCTGGCGCCCGGTCACTTATCTAATCACCATTCAATCAATTTCAGGGCTTGGCACACTTACAAGCCCGCTTTGTGAACACAGGCAGCCCCTGTACCATCAGGCACGAACAGTAAAAAATACCTTCAATCAAAGTAATTAACTCATTAAGTAGTTGAACTGGATGAGCGCTAATTGAGAGTATCCTATACATTCCCATATATATATATATGTAAAACAACAGATATATCTATAACCATATGTATACACAAATACATCTATACACCCACATAAATAAGCAAAAGAAACCCCATCCTATAAAGGATGGAAGCAGAATAGAATAAAGGGATAGGGATACTAATAAGACCCTAATTATAGCTGCCATCGTGAAGTACAGTGAAATGGTCTCATATTCCAATCTAATATATATTGGGTATCAACGGACCTCTAATTTATCTAGTAAACCTCTGAATCATCTTTGTTTTAATTACCGTATTTTTCGGGCCATAAGACGCACTTTTCCCCCCCAAAAAAGTGGGGGGAAAAGTGTGTGCGTCTTATGGTCCAAATACTTACCTTGATGTATGAGCGGGTCCGCCGGTGCATCCAGGCACTCATCCACCCACTCCCTGACAGTCAGCAGCGTAATGAACGCTGCTGTGAAAGCAATGTAAGGTGCTCTCATCACTCTGATGAGAGCGCCTTACACCGCTTCACAGCGGCGTTCATTACCGTTGTTTCTGCTCTGCCTGTCCTGTGTGACTGGCAGAGCAGTGCAGCAGATCCTCCCCCTGACGCTGGAGTGACCTGAGGTCACATCAGCATCAGAGAAGCCCACAGAGGAGAAGCAGGAGATGGCAGAACCGGGACTACAGTGCAAGTAAGTATTTTTTATGTATTTTGTACTGTAGCTGGGTGCTGGACATGATGGGGGCTGATGGGTGCTGGACATGATGGGTGATGCTGGATGCAGGACATGATGGGTGATGCTGGGTGCTGGACATGATGGGGGCTGATAGGTGCTGGACATGATGGGGGCTGCACATGATGGGGTCTGATAGGTGCTGGACATGATGGGTGATGCTGGGTGCTGGACATGATGGGGGATGGTAGATGCTGGACATGATGGGTGCAGGACATGATGGGGGCTGATGGGTGCTGGACACTATTTGGTTCAAAATATTTTTTTTCCTGTTTTCCTCCTCTAAAAACTAGGTGCGTCTTATGGTCAGGTGCGTCTTATGGTCCGAAAAATTTGGTAACTGTGTGGTTTGTGTTTAATAAATTGTTATGTGCATCTACCTTTTTCCCTCTTTCATATGTGAATATGTAATGAAGACATCGTAATCAACATTACATACAAAGATTGAAGATATCCACTAAGTTTCACTTCAGTCTATACGTGAACTACCATTTTTATGAACTGAAACTTGACTCTTTATTAGTTTTATTTACATATTTTTTCTTATCTCATACCATTTAACTAGTTTTAAGATTGTATATTTTACACTAGCGCTGCTAAAGATTGACTAATTTTATTTAATTGTTTCGGTTTTTATGTAGTGGGTGTAGGACCCCCTGGTCAGTCTGGTAGCTGCTCATATTTTTTTTTAGCACAGCTGGCAATATTACTTCCGATATTCTTCTTTATTGTATAGTCTAAAAAATTAAAGTAATGAATAATTGTTCATACGCTAAGTCTCTGTTTAGAAACGCGTTTCGTCTGTAAATGACTTCTTCACTGGATTTTCTGGTTGTGTTCAGAAAGTCCATTAAAATCCTTACCCTCAATTGTTGATTGGTCTATGTTGTGTAGGTGGCACATGGCTTCTAGTGGGAGAAGGGTATGTGGCCATGTCTGATTTATTGTATTGTGGCTATTTGACATTCTGATCAAGTACTACGCATGCCCTATTTCATGTGAAAGTTAGGGAATCAGGGGATTGAATGGATGTGGAATTGGGAAGTGGTTAAAATTATATATTTTTTGTTATTTTTTATTTTCTTATTATTTATTTTTCATTATTTATTCAGTTTTTCATGTTTTATTTAGTGTTTTTCATTTTTAATGCACATTTGTGGTGCTATATAAATAAGTGTTAATACTAATAGTAATATTGGTGGCCACAGTCATCTTTACAAGTGCTCCATGTTAAATCAAGCTGATTAGGGGGATTATACAGTATATATCAAGTGTTATTAAGAACATGAAAATCATACAACTGGGCATAGCGGATTGTGACACAGTATATTTAAACAAGATTCTAAGCATTATTCTAATGATGGCATCACATTATCACCATCTTCAGGCCCCAGAACCAAATGAAAGGCATCTGATGAACCCAGAAGCAGAATTGTTATTGACCTTGTGTACTGCACAAATATAAATGGAATGTAGTTGTCACTGCGATCAGCTGATTTTCATCACTGATACAGCCAACAGATTAATCACTGCTGTATCACTGCTGAAATAGTTGGAATAAGAAATATTTCTATTGCGAATGGAGACTATCGCAAAATACTGTATTTCAATAGATACCCATTCCCAATAGTAGCTAGGATAAGGTTATTCTGTGGGCCATGTCTGCAGAACAAGGAGCAGGGGCAGAACTACCATTGGTGCAACAGGTACAATGGCATGGGGTAAGGAATTATAAATGCCTTGGGGACGCCACCCTTGTATGGAATAAAACCCAAACAGTTCTTACAAGTAAGTATACAGTATATAAACAATAAATACAAATCATTAAAATACTAGTCTGAACAATATAAAAACACTAGTAAAACACCTTGAGTAAATAAGGCACAATCTGCACAGGGTGAGTCTGAAGTCAATTAAATTAGTTAAAGTCCAAAGGAGGTATGCTGATACAAGGGCCCACAGCTGTCATCACTGCACTGCCAAAGCTCCCCACCGGGATGCTTGGGATATCATCAGGGCCAAAGAATATTTCTTGCACCTGGGCCCACAACTCACTAATTCCGCTTCTGACAAGGAGGCTTAAGATTAGGCTTCTTGGGCTGGATCCAGACTTAAGTAAGTGCTTGAAATTAGTTACTCCTGGCCAGGGCCACCAAGAGAAATTCTGGGCCCTGGTACAGCAACGTCTTGGGCCCCCCCACCACTGATGAGCGCAACAGAGATGATTGTGCCGCCGCGACGCTGTTACAGGGGTGTGTCAACTGTGCCTCCTTGAATCCATGCCTAGCAGGTTTAAATCACTATATATACATACACACACACACGTTATTGTGTGTGTGGGTGTGTGAATTTATAAGAAAGCGGCACTCAGAGATTTGTATAAACAACAGATTCAAGATCTCTGAGTGACGCTTTAAAAAAATAAAAATTTATGCACATATCACACACACAGGATGTTCACTTACCTCTTTCCTGCTTCTCACCTTTCTTCCTTTTTCCTCTTCCTTTTCCTCCCGTTTCCTTTCTTCGGAAGCTTGGCAGAGGACACAAAATTGTGACTGATATACCTACATATACACACAGAAATATGTATCTATATAGAGATATCTAGACATACATAGAAAAGTGTAAACATGTGTGTATATATATATATATATATATATATATATATACACACACAGTATAGGTATTAATGATGTCTGACGCGCTAGCCGGTGGCACTTCCCACAGGTTGTCCTGGCAACGGAGGGACGAGTTGTAAGCGCCCGGAGGTACAAAAAAGACAGGGATACAGGTCTACGATGTAAGAGTGCATACATTAGTGATCCACTTAATTATAGAACTAGCAAATGGCAACTAGGGATAATTAGAGGGATGGACAGTAATATTGTATCATACTAGACTATAAACAGAAGCCGTTACACAACTACATATAAAAGGAACATAACAAACATAGGAAAGATAGGAAAGATGGGGAAGGGTAGAGGGGAGGAACAGTCATGGGGCAGGCTATTCTGGCAAAAAATCCCAAACCATAAAGGATCTTGTGTAAATCCCAATTCATGCAAGTCTCTCATTATTAAAAGCAGTTTAATGGAAGCTGTTCATTGAGTCCTAAAGGGCTACACAGTTAAGTTGAAAGATCCATGTGCTTTCTCTTCTTAATAAAGTTAAGGCTCTATCTCCTCCTCTTGTTGAAACTGGAATATGGTCGATTCCCATATACTTCAAAGAGTGAATCATTATGGCCAATAATTACAACGGATACTTCATTGCCAGGTTTCAGACAGAGAACTTTTTTGCCTAGTTACACTAGAGGCAAGAACCTTAAGCAAATCCTGTGCAAAAACGACATAAGAAGTTTAAATTAAGATGTTTCAGGAATCTTCCTAAGGAAGAAACCAGGATGCTACTGATGCCTGGGATGTATGATTGTAATCAGCTTCTGATTGGATCATCATTTCAGAACCCACGCCAAGATAAAATCTATACCATCAGATATATTATCTCTTGTATCACAAAATTTGTGGTCTATATGATCCAGTGTCCATGCCAGTATCTCTATGTGGGAAAAACCGAACGTATGCTGAAAGAACGGATAGCATTGCACCGTTCTGCAATCAGGATTGCCCTTGCTGGGGGGATGTTGATTGCAGGGAGTCATATTTCATCTGTTGCAAACAGTAGCTAGCGTCAGTATCTGTGTGTAGTAAGCAATTCAAAGATATATCCCTGCATGCAAAGAATACAATTAACTTGACTAGAATCAACATGGTTTAGCCCAAGAGACAATAATTTCAAGCACTTACTTAAGTCTGGATCCAGCCCCTTGTTACTAATAGCGGCTAGGTTATTTTAAAGTTGCAGGACAGGATGGTGAGACCTCACTGCTGACATGCTTCGAGCTACAACTGCAATCTTTTTCAAAGTGGTAAGTGTATGTGAAGTCTTTGGATATATATGCCGCCCTTCCACTTGAATCATAATTCCCTTAATGAGTGGAACTATCCCAATGGTAGTAGCTTATGTTATATATGCATTCTAGCATAGTGGACTTTAATTACAATACTAAAATTCAGACATTACAATATAGTGATTCAAAATCTGGTGAACCATATACTTTACTGGCAGCTGGCATGCTTGCGCTATCTTGATGGCAGCCAGAACTCCCAGCTCACTCGTGCTGCAGCGCGTAAGATTGTGATTGTTGCCGGCCCAGGATACTTATCTATTAACATGGAGAGGCTAGATTCAGTTCATGTTTCATGTAAATAGACCAGCAGAAGCACCCTTCCCCATCCAGTTATAGCATCCTGCTGCCTGATCATAGTGGTTTACTCCTGCTGTATAGCTCTTTTACTCTCATGCCTGTGCCTTTAAGCACCTAGCATCAGATGGCATACATGACCCCTTTACTAAAACATTCCCACCCCACCCCTCCCTTTTCACAGTGAAACAATGGGGCAGATCCAGAACTACGCTTTTCCGCGATTTTACGCGTGGCGGAGACGTAAATTCGCAGTTACGTACGCACTGCGCATGCGCACCATAGAAAATATGCATATTCACAAAGCGTAATTGTGAACGTATGGGAAATTCACGTATGTGTCACGTAAATACTTACGTGTGGGCGTGCCAATTTTACGTTAGTCAACAATACGTGCGTTTTACGTGAAGTAGGCGGGGGGTGGTATTTAAAGTGTACAGTATGGGCGTGCTAAGCTGCGTACGTTCACGTACTTAGTACGTCCGTTTGCGGACGTATGCTGTTACGTTTGAAAAAGTTAAGGTAGGGTTTGGGTGGCGTATCTTGAGAAAATACGTCCGTGCAAGGGGTGTGCCGAGGGGAGTGTAACGAATTTACGCACGCGAAAATACGCTCCGCGAAAAAACGTACGGCACACGTAGTTCTGGATCTACCCCAATGACACAGAGACCTGTATTTGGGTCTAAATTGTCAGAATATATACTATTGTAATAGAAATTATAACTAGGATCTGTATGATTTTAGATCCATGGGATACTTTTGCCAATTAATTGCATAGTATCACACTTTGACTGGTTGGGGTATCCGGGTTAGGTTCCCTGATACATGATAGTGTCTCAGCAATATAGCGGAAGCTAAAAGGCCTTATGTAAGTCATGCTCATGCTCATGACCCAGGTTTCACTGGGGCCTGGTTTTCACTAGAGCCTCTGATGATGAGGATAGTCTTGGCTGCAGGACACCCAGCAGGTCGCAACCCCCGGCGTTGGTCCCTGGAAATACCTGTCACCACTATGAGGAGCATGGACCGTAGGTAAATATAAGGCAGAAGGGAGTACAAGAAAGGTGTAATGCCACTGATAGACAGACAGGTCTGAACCTCCCCCTTACTATACCAGGAATGCAGCAAGACCCCAACAGCACAGAGGAAAACAGGAGAGAGATGTAAGTCCACAAATTAGGCTGGAAAAATGGATGTCCCCTGGGACAGGTGGAAACCCAGGAAACCTCAGATAAAAAGTGGATACCTCCCAATACCATAGCACACAGAATTGTAAGATCACACAATCATACTGAAGCTGGGAATATGCAGGATCTATGATAAGACCCACTGATGCAGCATGCACTTTCTGACAGATGTTACACACAGAAAGTAGCTGGAGATAAAGAGAGTCTAAGGATGAGACTCGATACACAGCACACACTTCTGGCAGATGACACACACAGATTGTAGCTAGAGATACAGAGAGCCACTGAAGAAGGCTCAAGACACAGCATGCACACTCTGATAGATGGTACACGCAGAATGAGGCTGGAGTCTGGTGGACGCACCTAACAGAAAGAGTGAGACTGGCAGTTCTCACCGATGAGATGCCACCAGCACACACACACAGCAGACTGGCAGGACACCGGACACCACGAGGACTGGGAGAGAGGCAAGGAGTAAGGACAGAGAAACGGAGGACAACAGACACCAAACAAAAGCACGAGGCACACGATCCAAACAGCAGGCTAGATGCAGACTCTATCACCGGCGGTGTGGAACACACAGGAGTAGCTATTAAAAGTTCCCATCGCCAATCAGGGCCTGCAACCAGACACAACCCCAACTGGTTAGTGATTGCAGGGCATGTCAGATCCTAGAGTCCACAGCAGAAGGTAAACAATCAAACGCTGCCAGAATTTCCCTGACAGCGTGTAACACATACGCTATGCAATGTAGTTGATGGGAAGGTAGGACTTGAGTAGACTAGATTTGGCCTGGACTGCACCAGGACTGGATCTGAAATTGACAGACTTGACCAGGACTGGAACTGGACCGAACAAGCTTGAACTGAACAAAACTTGACCAGGACTGGATCTGCATTTGTCAGAACTGACCTAGACTGAACTTGATCAGGACTGGAACTGGACTTGACATACTTGACCTAGACTGGACTTTACCAGGACTGGATCTGGACTTGAAAGTCTTGACCTGGACTGGACTTGACCAGGACTGGATCTGGACTTGATAGACTTCACCTGGACTGTATTTAGCCAGGACTGGATCTGGAATTGACAGATTTGACCTGGACTTGACAGACTTAAAAGGCTTGACAGGCTATCTGAGGTTTGCTGCAGCACTGCTCAGTAGCAACCAGGCACCTGAATAGACAAAACAGAAAATTCCAGGCTGCGCTAAATTCTGGTGGTGGATAGTATTTAATGAGTACAAATATTAGGACAAGGTGTAGTGATCACCATAAAGTAAAAACAATGATAAAAAGTATATATAAAAAAACAACAGGATTGTACAGTTCAAAACAGTAGCATAATATTGCTCCTTGTGCAAAGTGTATATACCGGCATATACACTTTGCACAAGGAGCAATATTATGCTACTGTTTTGAACTGTACAATCCTGTTGTTTTTTAGATATACTTTTTATCGTTGTTTTTACTTTATGGTGATCACTACACCTTGTCCTAATATTTGTACTCATTAAATACTATCCACCACCAGAATTTAGCGCAGCCTGAAACTTTCTGTTATTTCTTTTGCTTAGTGATCGGATTGGGTGATTCTGATCCCAGGCTTTTGCGCTCTCTTTCTGGTGTTGAGACCTCCAATGGTGATTGCTCCTCGTTATTTTTTGCACCTAAATAGACAAGTTGTTCTGGCACAATTTACACTGTGCTGCTGACTTAAATAGAGCGCCTCTGGCCAGGTTTGGTAGGCCTAGTCATGTGGTGAACACAGCTTGAATCCGATTGGCTGGGCATGTCAGGTGACCAAATCCAAGATGGCGGCACCCATGCACCAGAGCTTGGCACCGAGACACCACAAGTGAGACATAGGACACTGGACTGTAGGCTACCACTATGGAGAGTGGCATCTCCGTGAAGACACAGTGCGGCCTCTCATGTGATAAGTCCTGCATTCTGCCACCAAACTTACTCCAATTTGGCGGCAGAAAGAGAACGGCATACATCAGAACTAATGCTGCACATCACATGATAGCGGTAAACACATTTTTAGGGGCGCACATATGCCCCACGCACCTTGGGGTACAGAGTCCCCACTGGGTTTAGTCAAAGGTATACAGCCGAATTGTACAGGCGAGTGCCCTACGGTGCACTACACTAACTGACCGCTGACCGCCGTGCCTTCTGCCACCCGAGGTTGAGACCTGTAACAAGAAAATTGTTAGACATAGAAAACCTGTTAATTAAAAAGGTTACTTGCCCAGCGTGAGGGGTAGGTGGGTAATCCTTTAGAAAAATAGGCTCACCTGCCCCTACCTATCCTTATGTACCACTATGACCCCTCATCCCTCACTTTATCCCCATTGGTTCATTTTTTCTTCCTTTGTCCCAAATTCCTATCAAAACAAAGGGAAAAAAATATACATTGTTGCAAGACTAAAACAGAATAAAAAGACATACAAACAATTTAAAACAAAAAGGAGAAATAATCACCTTTGTGGAAATTAAATCTGTGCTACTTTGGATAATCCCACCAGACTGGCAATCGAAACCTCACATGTAACCACTCTGAGCCTTTCGCTAATTCTATATGTAAAGACACCTTATCTCTCCTCTCCCTGGCAACAAATGGCGATTGGTCAGCAGGCTGTGACTTAAGTATGGAGCTGGTCTGAGATTCTGGGACCTACCCATCTGATTTTTATAACTGAAATACAAGTACAATGCAAAAATAAAATACAGTACAAGAATAGCAGAACAATATGTATGACAACTCAAGATGCAGGATATGTGGGTAGGAGCAGATAGACAGTAGAGAGAAAAGGTGAGAATTAATGAGGACAAGGTAGAGGGGTGTTAACAGGAGGGAGGAGGGCCCTGCTCTTAAGAGTTAACATGCTAAGTGGAAGGGGGTGAACAAACAAGAGACACAAGGATAAACATATTAAAGACAGGTAAGCTTAGGTGGAGGAATGGTAGGCTAGCCTGAAGAAGTGGGTTTTGAGGGAGAGTTTGAAGGTTTGGAGGGTGTTGGATTGCCTGATTTTGGTAAGTTGTTCAAGTGCAGCGGAGCAGCTCGGGAGAAGTTTTGGATGCAGGAGTGAGAGGTAGTAATCGGGTTGGAGTTGAAGCGGAGGTCACCAGCAGACCGGAGGGGTCGGGAGGGAGTGTGGGCGGTGATAAGGGAGGAGAGATAGGGAGCAGTGGAGGAGTAGAGTTGTGGTGAGGAGCTTGAAAAGAATTCTTAAAGGAAGCCAGTGTAGAGAGGACAGAGCAGAGGTGTAGGCAGTGTGTTTGGAGAGGAAGATGAATCTTGCTGTGGCATTAAGTATGGATTGTAGGAGATCGAGATGGACCAGAGGGAGGCTGGAGAGAAGAATGTTGCAGTAGTCGAAACATGAGATAACAAGAAAGTGAACAAGCGTTTTAGCATCTGTGGTTAAGAAGGGTCTGATGTGAGCTATGTTGCGGAGGTGAAAGTGGCAGGAAAGTGAAAGGGCACAGATGTGGGGGGTAAAGGAAAGTTAGGTGTCAAGGAACACACACAGGCAGCAAGCAACTAGTAACAGTAACAAGAAAACACAAGGCCGTGCTTCTATTCAAATAAATGAAATGTGTGCAAGTGTATATATAAATGAAAGAGGTGCAGCCAACAAAAGAAAGGTCCGGCTCTCCAAACAAATATTATATAATACTATGTGCCAGCACATACATAAAAAGGAGATTTCATTCACAATATAGCTATACTGGGTTAAGCTCACATGCCCAGCGACAAGGCACCTTCTGTAGGTGAGTCCCTATCCGTTAACTATATGTGTACTCAGTATTAAGACACTCCTGCCAATTGAAACACACCAGGAGCTGTTGGCATCTCAAACTAAAAATGAACAAAACAGCGCTTGGGACAAAAATATGTATATAAGAAATTCACATTTATTAAAATATTATAAATTAAAATACAGATAATAAACAATGATGTGAGCCTAATATGTCTGTATGTTGTTGATCAGACAACTACAGACTTATAGGAAAAACCAGTTGCCTCAAAGGTGAAAATAAAAAACAACACTGATCAATCCTTCTCCTTTAATAAGGAGAAGGTATAAGGTGCCTGTTGAGACCTCTAACGAGTAGGGTAATAGAGATGCAAAATCCTTTTCTCGCAATGGTGGCCGACAAAGGTGTCAGGAGCCATTGGAGATAGAGATATACAAATATATGTATAGGGCAGTCGGCTGTACGTGATGGAAAATAATCCAGCTGGATAAGTACAGGGTAATAGCCTCTTACTTTCTTTAGCAAGACCAGGAATTGGTCAATAATCCTCAGTCTATGGATGGTATTCGGGACTTGAGGAAAAGCACTTAAGCAGAGATGGATAATGCAGTATTACCAGTAATAGAGAGGTTTACCTCATGTCCTGCCCGTACATCTACTCAGTCAATGGCGGTCAGCAGGAGCTGTGTCGGAACTGTCATACAGACACAGCCGCAGCTCCCCGCGGCTGCAGCCAAAGACACAGGTAGCCTCAAGCGGGTAGCGTGGTCTAATGCGGCTGTGCTCCGATATTATACCTCAGGCTGCTCGCGGCTCCTGCCGGGTTTGTGGATGTTCTAATTGGGCAGGAGGCAGGGGGATCCAGCACTGTCCTCTGTGTGGCTGATTGGAGGCAAAAAAGGTGGATGGTTTGCTAAAGTTAGCTGGCCAGTGTCAATTCTGGTTTAACGTCCCGACCTAGCATCAGCTGGAATGCTTGTGCAGGGTCAGACGCAAATCTCACATCAAATGTAAACCTTAGGGAGGGAGGGAGAGAGGGACAGAGGACCAGATGGCCGACAAAGGAAGAGGGCTAAAAGCAACATCACTACCACCCACCATTCTACATGCTATACTGCAAATGGGAGACACGTGAGTGCATTCTATCCTCCGTATTTCCCCATTACCGTGCTGAGCTGTACTATTGTTGCATTCTTGTTCCCTCCTTGCCCTACGGTCCTGGTATCTCTACTGCAGCAACAACATCATGCAAAAGGTTTTTCTGACATGCTATACTACAAGTGAAAAGAGTGGAAGTGCAATCTACATATCTTCAGTGTAAGTGCAATTTACATATCTTCTCCAGCTGATTTGATGGTCTGCACTATGATTGTTTTTTTTCTCCTCTTCCTATTTTTATACACCTCTCTCTATATGGACAAGCTGTTTTTTGGAGTCACTTAACCTTCATCTACTTAGACCAGAACATTTGTGGACATTTATAACACTATAAATAGAACAATTAAGATTTGAGCGCTATCACCTCCTCTCTTTAACTTTCTATTTGTATACTCTCTGAAGTGAACTGTTTGGGACACTTTAAAGGAGGCAGCAGCCAGATCTTACACAAACCCCATAGAGGCGTGGATCGCTATTACTGTATTTATCTTATATATTCTAACCTAGCTTTGCGCATAACTACTGCCGCTACCATGCGGTCTTAGCAGCGTCTAGCTAACATTATAGGTTATGATTTAAGCTACCCTATGAATATAAACATGACATATAAAGTTCATTCATTCGCTGTCCGGTGGTTTTCCTCTGTTTACTCTGTCTGTAGAAATAAGACACTGTTTTAATAAATAGGAACGCTTTTATACATTTAATATTGACAAACCCTGTGTGTTTATATGTTTATAAATGTATGTCTTATAGTGTTTAATTTCGAATGTAACAAAGCCCGCGAAAGCGTGGACAAGCATCAAAATTCACGCGCACGTACGTTCGCGTTACCGATTTCCCGCACTTTTGCGGTCCTTTGTTCACTCGCTATACAGCGATTAATTAGCGAATATTTACGTTGCAAATTTTTATATTTTCTGTTTCGACACCCATATCAACAGTTAGGGGTGAGAGGGGCCAGACCCTAATTGCAGGGAGGGGGGATACACTGAAGGCAGGCAGGCAGGCAGGGAGAATATCAGCAAGGCAGAGAATGTGACAGTAGGTATGGCAGTTGGAAAAGGTGCAAGGCTTAAAGCTTATTATACCCAAATGTATATATGCAGCCCTTTATGTGAGGGAAGCTTACCCAGGCAGCACAGCCAGCTTACTCCAGCAGAGCACTACCCCACAGCAAATGACTCCAACAGGTAAGCAGTCCAGTGAGCCAGAACAGCATCCAAATGCACCCCACAGAGCAAATCAGGTTCAAGAAGTCAGGCACATAGGGAGCAGAAGGAGTAGATGGCTGCCCATACAGATGAAGCACCAGAAGAGTCAGGGAAGGCAACCTGCTCCAGGCACTCATGCTATAAGCACTCCCCGCATCCAAGATGGCGCCGTTTAGCGCCAAGAAGCACGCTCCACCGGAGAAGAAACAGAGAGACTGGCCCCCGACCACCAGAGCCGCCGCCACCATAGACGGGCCCCGCAGGAAGCCCCCTGGGACCGGAGATGTTGATTGGCCCGGACCGGAGATGCCCCACACCAGCACAGCGTCCGACAGCACGTGGCAGCACACACCGCCGGCTCCACGGCTGCCGTAAGTATGACGCGCACCTGGAACAGACTCCCCCAGCAGGTCCAGGAGGGTCACAGCCACAAGCGGGAGAAGACTGGCCACATTCGACGTCCACAGAGCCCCTCCAAACGGGTAATTAAATGGATCAGGCCGCAGAGAAGACGAGACAAGTCTACTCCATAAGACTCCCAAGACACGCCCCCCTCAGATAACCTCTTTTATTACTTTTTATTTCCATGGATGTTCTATCGTTTTATCTTAAAAACTAAATATTGGAGACAAAAATACAACAAGAAAATGTAATCAGGCCCTACTCCCGTTTTATTTATAAAACCCAGAACTTCCTTAGAGGGCACAGATCCATTATATATATGTTATAGATAACATCATACTTAGAATTTGGTTCACTGGGCAATCCTATGGATGCTCTTGAAACAGTAAACTGTGGGGGAACACCTGCCATATATACATATATATATGCACATATACATGCATATATGTATGAAGATACACATACAAATGGGCAGACTAGATGGGCCATGTGGCTCTTATCTGCCGTCACTTTCTATGTTTCTATGTTTCTATACACATGTGTGTTTGTGTGCAGATGTATTACTTTATGGGCCAGATTTACTAAGCGGCGGGTTTGGTAGGAGCCCTGTATATTCTGTATAGTCTGTGTGAATGACACTGGCCACATCATTTGGACAGCATCTTTGTGATCGCAGCCTGGGGGAGGGAAGAGTGACCAAAGGGGGACTGCCTTGCTGGGTGTGCCCTGTGTGATAGCACACCTCGTCCCCGCGCCTAGAAACAGCCCTGCCTTGGGGTCACCACATGGCTGCATTGTGTAAACACTTTTCATTACTTAATTTTTACTTAATTCACCAGTCTTTGCCATAAGGCTCATTATTAGCAATTACATTTTCAGGGTGGGCTGGCACCAAAGGAAATTTTTGCCCTTATCTCCACTTGACCTGGGCAGGAACTTAGATTGTAGCTCCAATAGAAAAGGGACTGAAGTGACTGTCAAACAAATATTCTGAGTAAAGTGCTGCAGAAATATGTGGCGCTATATAAATAAATGTTAATAATAATAATAATAATAATAATACTTATAAAGTTTAAATAACTCTTCTTAGGCTCCTTTGCCCCAGTCTATTATATAATTCCTGGAGCCTCAAAAATCAAGATACTAAGAATTACACCCATTATTCTGTCCCATAATAAATGTCACTTTCCTTACTGATTAGGTTTTTGTATTCCATTCCCTTACTAATACAATATGCTCTACAGACATTACACCATTGCTGAGGTCTCATTTCCGTGTGATTTAATTTGGCATTGCCCCAAATCACACAGATAGCAATTAGATAATTTGATTCTACTATATTAGGAATCTCACTTGGAACTATTGGAAGCAATTCACACATAATTAAAATAAAATAAAATAAAATCGAGTATGTACTCCTGGGCATAGTTTAGGAAGCCAATAAGACTACAATTAGATGACATATCATAACACTGTATACTCAGATACATCTATTACAATGCAATTATAAGTTTTCCAACTAATAATTTGCTAGAGCAAATCTTCTCTCTTAAGAGTCAGATAATGCTATATTGTCCCAAAGAGCTGCTAATAAAAATGCCTGCAACATTTTTTTTTTGCAATAAATCACACAAAGCATGTTGCCTCATGGCTAATAAACTGTGCAATAAGGAGGTCATAGGCATGATTGATGAACTAAAATCATCTCCCAGCCTTCTCTCACATTTGACCAGACAGAAATAATTTTTTTGGACAGGGCCAGTGCAAGGGTGTTCGGCACCTCGCTGCAAACTTTAAATTTGCGTCTACCTGTTTAACAATTTATACTTACTAGAGTATAGTACCCATGTAAACATCATAAAACACAATCTTGTAAACACCAAACAAAAAGCAAATCATAGCCGCTACTATACAATACAGGCAGCATTCTAGTCTCCACTATACAAATCCCATTTTATCCTAAAAACTGCAACACAATACAGACTATATATCTTAGGGACACATACCTTACCAACATTGGGCTAGATCCAGAACAACGCTTGTGAGCGAATTTACGCGTGGCGTAGTCGTAAAATCGCCTTTTGGTAATTACTGTGCATGCGCACCACAGAAAATACGCTCAGTAACGTAGCATAATTGTGAACGTATGGGCCATTCACGTATGTGTCACATTAATACTTACGTGTGGCCGTGCCAATTTAACGTTAGTCCAAAATACGTCTGAAATACGTTAAGTAGGCGGGGGTTTGTATTTAAAGTGTACAGTATGGGCGTGCTTAGCTGCGTAAATACGTGTTGCCCATACGTACATGTGCGGATCACTGCGGTTACGTTGCCAAAAGTTAAGGTAGGGTTTGAAAAGCTTATCTTGACAAAATACGTACATTCAAGGGGTGTGCCAAGGGGAAGGTACGTACGCGTAAATACGCTACGCGAGCAAACGTACGGCAGACGTAGTTCTGGATCTACCCCATTATCCTATTGACCGCTATACCATACAGGCCACCTTACAATACAGACTGCATCCTTTAGACCACTGTACAATAAATTCAACATTCATGTAACCTCAATGCAGTTAAAAAACAGTCACAAAATGCAATACAGTCACAAAACAGAAAACATTTGTACAAAGAAAGTGACGGCAGATAAGAGCCACATGGCCCATCTAGTCTGCCCATTTGTTTATTCAAAACTATACTGACCATAGACCCTATTTACCCTCAATTTGGTTTACAATTTAGGATACCCTTATATTTATCCCAAGCATGTTTAAATTGTTCTACTGTATTGGCCTCAACCACCTCAGATGGGAGAATATTCCATTTATCTATC